>VYZP01068653.1:5383-16549 GCA_013400635.1 Hypocryptadius cinnamomeus | reverse complement strand
AGGTAATTTCTTCTGAAATTTTTTATGTCTACAGTAGTTGTGGATGTCCAGCTGAGGCCCTGCCAACACAAAACAGAGCTGTAATATGACTTTGTCTTACCAGCTCACCTTCAGATTGTGCTAGTCTTTTTTGTGTGGGCATGTCACAGGTGACATTCATTTCATTCCTGATCTGCCATAACCCTTGGATACAATTTTTTGGGCAGAATTCCTACCTGTTTGGTTGCTTCCAGGAGGATTCTGCAGACAAATGTAGATTTCTGTTCACGTTGTAATTGAATTATATTCTCTTTGGAGTTTTACCAAGACAATTCCTCTAATTTGTACATATATGATTCTGTATTTAGCTTGCCTTCCAGGGGCTCTGCTGTCTCTGCCAAATCTGGGAAAGGACCACCCTGAAATGAATACCTGCTCTTTTTCAGAATTGATGCCTGAGGACCTTCCTGAATCCAGGGAAATCTATTCCCTGGTATAGCACCATTAACTTCAGCTGGGGCCTGCAGTTCCTCACACTGTCAGGCTCGGAGCTTGCTGCACATAAATCAGGTTTTGTGAGAGGTGTGGTGACGTTGCTGCCCAGCTTGCCCAAGGAAATCCTCTATTCCCTTACAAGGCTGCAGTGAGCTAACACTGCTCTGGCTGCCTGAAGGAGGATCTGCTGCTGGCCATGCTCCTTTTCCAGTCTCTGAGAAGCCCAAAGTTTTGTGCAAAGTTAAAGGGATGGCAGCTGTTTGGACATATTTGCATACTGGTTTTGCATGGTGGTGAACACCGGCACCTGCTGCTTGAGGCTCTCACAACTTCTGCCTGGCTTTAAAGAGAACATACTCCTGCCTTTGTTTTTGTGTTGGAAATGCTCAACAGCTCCTGGGGAGACCAAAAAAAGTCTTGGGCAGGATTGTGGACCACTTATCTCATTGAGGTGTAGTTATCTACACACAGAATAACTTCACTAAATCAAAGGGGTTTTTTTTTAGATGTGTTGCTGTAAGAATGCATCATGAATTTTGAAATTTTTCAAGGTTTCTCTTTAAAGAGCAGCTTGAATTCACATTTCCAGCAGCACAGTAGAAATGGAGGGGTAAACTTACAACATTTTTTATTAGATACAATATTTTTGCATGTAAATAACATGCAAAGTACATAAATACCATATTACAAAAACTCTCCAAGTGATCTTTTCTCATTTGTAAAACTGATCCAGTTTTAGCTCCATCCCCTTCCTGAAAGAATTTGCTGATCTACAAGTCTCTTTCTTAGACAACTGAAACTCTTATCATAAACCTTCACTCGGCTAATGCCTGAGATCTCCAGGTGCCTAAAATCACCAGATTGACTGATCCTCTGTCAGCAGCCGAGCATACCTGTGAAATTCACACTTGACAGTAATGGCAGTGAAGTATTTCACGGAGTTTCCTGTTTAGATTGAAGTATTTTCTGCCCAGGTAAAGAGAAGAAAGACTGTGTCCACTCCACAACTTTACTGGTGCAATGCAGACAGTCCTCTGTGTTTGCCTTCTGCTTTGGGTGATGAGGAAGGTGAAGATGCAGAAAGAGTGTGGGAGCCAAACCAGCTGCCACTGAGCCTCCTCCCAGGCACTACTGGTGACCATGAGAAGGACTGCTGGAGATTTCCCAAGCACTGATGTCACCAGTTAACTTCATTTGTTGTCTTTCTCAATATTCCTGCAGGTACTGGTACAGATGATTTCCTTCAAATACATTTTGTAATCTCCTGCAGTATGGCCTAGCCTCTCCTTGAAGCTATATTTAGAGCCATTATTCCATTGTGTTCTACACTTTTTCCCTGTGCCCTCCATTCAACTTGACCTGAAAGAAACCAACATAATACTCTTGTCTCTACCAGTACTGCTCAATAGCTTTGCCCTTCTGTGCACGCTGAATTGAGGCCAGTAGCTCTATTAAGTTGATACAGCTCCAGCCTAGTTAGCTTTTTACAAATCCAGATAATTTCCTGGCAGAACAGAATATAGAAGTAGGGCCACAGAAAATAACATGTAATTTAAGGCATGAGATCACTCAAGAAGAGCTAAATATAGCACAGTCTTGAGAAAAAAAAAAATCTTTGCAGCAAATATGGTGGTTTTGTTACCTACAACCCAGCACTGAGGATTCTTAATTTGGCAGCAGACTGTAGTCTGTTGTCTTTTTGTCTTTCTCTGAGAGCATGCACTGATTTCTTGGTGAATTTTTCTATAATCTTTCTGAGGAATTGAGGAAGTGTTTTTCTCATAATCCTTCATGTTTTGAGGGGCAAAAAAAAAAGAAACAAAACTAGTTCCATAGCTCACAGTTTCCCTTATCTGGTCACATGGATGTTCTGTGATAGATTCATGATGTTTTATTAATTATCTTTATCCAGGTGAAACATAGAGCAGTGTCTCAGAAATATTTCAGGACTTTCACCTTTTATTGTTTTGGGAGCATGTTATTGGTGTGGATACCATGTGACCTCTGTGGCCTTCTGCTTTAGTTGCTTGACTTGGCTGGGTCCCTCACAAGTTCTGTATATCATTTTTGGTGTTGGTTTTGCATGGTGTTTTCTGCTAGTTAGATGTGAGCTCCGCATATTCTACAGGTTTTCTCCACTCAATTTGATGAATGAGAACTAATTGAACTTCAACTGACTCCCTGTTTTCAAAGCCTTTGGTTGTTCAGGTTGTAAGTTATTTCTAAATTTTCCATAAGTATTAACAGGGTATAACATGTCCTAACTGTTAATAAATTATTTGTTTAAGGGGCTTGATTCCTCCAAGAAATCACAATATTGATCTTTGAGTTCTAGAGTTAATTTAATTTTTTCATTACCTGAGAGTGGAAATGTTTGTGCTGACGCCAGGTAAACCTATAGAGGAGAGAAGTATAATTTTGGAGTTGTCTTGGAATGTGATGGGTGATACTGACATGGTTTTCTCTTCAGCCACATACCTGAGAGCTATCAAGTGAAATGTCATGAACACAGATGTAAATTTCTCTTCTCATGTAAGAGCTGTATTATTTAAAGAAGAGGAAATCTGACATAACTGTCTATGTTTCTACACGTTTATACCTTGTTTGACTTCAAAGAAACTAGAACAAAGCTAGTTGGACATATGCAGTGAAAGAAAGCATAATTCTGCTCTTGGAATGTTAAATGTGATATCAAGTACCTCCTAGAAATCATGTACCTACTAACTGGAAACTGACTGGTGGAAAAGGACCTGGAGGTGCTGATTGGCAGTGGCTGAACATGATCCAGTCAGTGTGTGCCCAGGTGGCCCAGAAGGCCAATGGCATCCTGGCCTGGATCAGCACTGGTGTGGCCAGCAGGAGCAGGGCAGTGACCGTCCCCCTGTACTCAGCACTGCTGAGGCCACACCTCCAATCCTGTGCTCAGTTCTGGGCCCCTCACTGCAGGAAAGACATTGAGGGGCTGGAGCGTGTCCAGAGAAGGGCAACGGAGCTGGGGAAGGGTCTGGAGCACAAGTGCTGTGAGGGGCAGCTGAGGGAGCTGGGGGTGTTCAGCCTGGAGAAAAGGAGGCTCAGGGGGGACCTCATCACTCTCTGCAGCTGCCTGATAGGGGGGTGTGGCCAGGTGGAGGTTGGTGTCTTCTTGCAGGTAACAAGTGATAGAACAAGAAGAAAAGGCTTCAAGTTGTGCCAGAGGAGCTTTAGATAGGGCATTAGGAAAAAACTTTGCAGAAAGGGTTGTGAACCATTGGAACAAATTGCCCAAGAAAGTGGCTGAGTCACCTTCCCTGAAAGTATTTAAAAGATGTATAGTCAAGTTGGTGAGGCACAAGGTTTAGTAGTGGACTTGGGATTTCTGAGTAAATGTTTAGATATCATGATTTTAAAAGCCTTTCCATACCTAAATAATTTAAACAAATATATGATTCTGTAGAAGTGAATCAGCTTGGCCATCTTAGGGAGAAATACTAGTCAAGTCCTACCATCACTCTGTCTACTTAAGGTCCCTGAGCCTAGTATCTCCTAGTACGTAATAGATTTCTCTAAGGCAGGAGGATTACAAGACATTAGGAATCCATTCTTTGCTTGCAGCCTCAGCCCTTCCAGCTGTTGCTCCTTCTTAGCCAGTTGGATACTTGATGGTGCACAGTTCTGCTCCAGATAATCTACTCCAGATTTCTTGTCATAAACAGATTCTCTCCAGTACAGCAGTCTAGAGATATTTTAACCAGGAAGAGAAAAACAAAAATGTCTCTCTCTAGTTCTGTTTTCTTGGGCATGTGACATGGTAAGGATGATATGTTCAGAAGTGTTTAGTAAGGCAAAGACAGCTATGGAAGCCATCCTTTCGTTGAGTGGATATGAAACTATTTGACTTGGTTAGCACAGAATGAATTTCATGAATACTGAAAACCTGTAAACATGTCACCAAAAGCCTTGTGAATAACTTGCAGATAATTCACAGTATCAAGGATATTGGTGAAAATGAATGGTTGTTTTTTTTTTAAAACTAGGTCTCTAAAATCATCTTCTTTCATGATTAGGACAAAGTATTTTTGGCTTAAGGCTATGGAGCACATAGAAACATGGGGCTTCTACAGAGGTATAAATACTATTCTCAGATTTCTATCATGTGCTTTAATGAAGAAAAACCCAACTGGAGACCATGGCTCCACCAGTTCACACCAATAAATACTGAGAAAGACAGTCACAAGTTCAATCAAAATTATATTCTCCTTCTCATGACCTCTACTGGCACAGTTAATGAGGTTAATGCTCAGGAATAAGGTCATGTTAAACAATAATGTGACACTAAGAAGACCTTGCACCTTTAGACAAGGAACATCTGTTATGTCTTTTTATGCAACAGTCCAGTTAGGAGCCATGATCTGAGTTAGGTGATCTGAGGAAGAGCTGGTTAGCCCCCAAACCCCTGAGGTATCTGAGCATCCCACATATCCAAGATTCTACAAAGCTACTGTGCTAGGAGCAGTGATGCAATCCTACAGCCCATGAGCTGCTATGGGATTTCAGAAACACTTAACCAGAAACTGCACAAAGCAGAACTGCTGGACATGACTGGGGAGAACAAGGGCCTTCTTGTAGCTAGGGTAGATCTGTGTGTGCTACGTAGGAAACCTGGTTTTGATCCCTCTTCTATCTAATTGAGTGCTTTCAACCCAGGTTTCCCCCTCTATGCTGTAAGCATAGAATAACTTTTCAGGTATTTGAGATAAATGTAGTCCAATAACTTATTTCCATCACATCAAGCATCGGTACTCACCAGAACAGGAACCTGCAAGAGCATTTAAATTGCACCTCCTCCATCTGAAATCAATTCTCTGATGGCTTCAGGGGTTTTTCAGGATCAGTTGCACAAGTGTGTAACTCTCCTCAGGGCTGATGGACCTGGAGATGAGGATACCCCAGGCTCAGTCTCCCTCTACATGTTGTTCATCTCAGTGTTGCAAGCCTGAAGGGCCTTTAAGGTTTAGCTCTTAATTCGTCTTCACCATTCATTCTCCACAGATATGATGGATTTCCTACTTCAAAGCCCCAGGGTGCTCTGAGGAGCAATGGTTTCTTCAATGCTTGTGAAGAGCTCAGGTATTGTATTAACAGAGATAATAACAGTGCACAGACCAGCAGATATTGCATAACCATTTACTCCAAGGGCACTGTGGACATGTTAAAAAGCACTTTAGTTTATCTGAGGGCAAAAGAGGATGAAACCATACCTACTGAAAATTCTAGCACACTTCTCTAACTATTCCAGAGCATCCAGTTTCATATCTGATCAGGTTAGCTTGACATGCCTTCTAGAAACCAGAGAAAAACATATACTGATCAGCTACAAGGAAAGCTTCTACTTAAGAAGCTCTTAGAGGAAAGTTAGACTGACAAAAACAGCAGCAGGATGCTTGAAATCTCAGAAGTGGGCTGTGAAGCCTTACACCTGTCATGACTGCAAACTTCAGTTAGGAATTTGCAATGCTTAAAGTAATGCTAGGAAAAAAAAAAGTTTTTTCTGATTTTAATGAATACAAAAGTGTCAAAAGTGTGATTTTGGTATGGATCAGCCTCAGAAAAAATGTAACTGTTTCTGAGTCTCTGAATAGAGATACAGGATTCAAAAATTTCAGGTGCAGGCTACGAATATCTTTAGATAAAGGTAAATGTGATACAACTTGTGCCTTACAGAGCTGAATCTGCAAAGCAATGATCCAAGTGTGCCTTCATACTTGACTTTAGAGCAATAGACAGCCAAGCAACAACAATTAAGCAGCTTTATATTACTTGTTTTGATATCAGTGGCTGAGACTGAAAACATTCTAAAAAATTCCCTGGAAATTGGAACGGCTCTGTTTTCATTCTTCACGTCTTTACAGGGTCTTGATGAAATGCAGAAGAATAATCTGCTCCACAGACTGACTGGTTTGGGTCCATGACTTTATAATCCCTTATGATTAGGCATGACAATATAATGCCTCCCAACCATAAACATTTTCTCACAGATGAGAGTGATCAGGAAACTTACCTACTAGAAAAGATGCCTCCTGTTTTCACATCTCCATGCATGAAGGGTCCAAATGGTAAACCTTAAATCTACAGTGGGAGAGAAGACTCCAGCAGGTTAATGCAGCCCTTCTTCCTCCTGAGAATTTCTTATTTACTTTCCACTATCAAGGAAGACCACACAAAGAAGCAGCTGGGACTCGTGGGTCCCAGTGGGTGTCTTTATCACTCAGAAGCCAAAGAGCAAAGCATTTGTTTAGTCACCTAAGATAGTTTCATCTAAACCTGAAGTTAAACCTAATTGTTAAAGTACTTAAAGATCTAGAGTCTTATGAAATCACCAAATTTAGAAATGTGAAAAAGCATAAGTAGTCTTATAATTTCCATGCAGAAAACAAGCAGGAAAAAGTAAAAGAGAAAAAAAAATTACATGTACCTCGATACGATAAACTGTGATAAACCACGTCTTGCTGGCTTTCACTGAACAATATCTGTCTCTGTCACTGCAGAGGGATGAGGTTGAGTATAAATAAGGATAATTTAGGTACCTCACAGCTTTCATTGCAGCATTTTTAGGATTTCATAAATCTGTGGTGGCTCAAGAAGACAAACATAATTAAGGGTAAATGTTTGCTGTCCAAATGCTTAATTGACCACAGAATACAAATGGAAAATGTAAAACTAGCTTATAAGAAAGTCATTCATTGCTTCTTAGCTTATTTTCTTTTAGTAATATAAATTATTGCTGGGCAATCATCTCTGCACTTATTGCCAAGTCATCAAAGACAGTGCCCAGTGGATACTTCAGAAAGCTCATTCTCTGGCTGGCAGTGATGCACAGAGACACAATCAAGCAGAACATTCAGAATGAGAGGAACATGTGCATTTTAAAAGCAGTGGCGTTTATGAGCCACAAATCTAGTTTGAATTCCACATTCTCCTTCTTATGTCTCATAAAGATTTCAAACATTTTTTCTTAACCTTCAAAAAATGCTTCCTCTGGAGGAGAAACAAAGAGAATGTCTCTGACAAACTGAAATTCGCTGGAAAGTTTGTTATCACAGCATCCTGGCTTTGTCCCTGTGGGCAGCTGGCCATGTCCTTACCTGCTGAAATTACAAGAGGCACCCTTGTGAGCACAGCTGCAAGTATGTGCAGGCCAGTACCAGTTTGAGCAATTCTTGGTAAAGTATAGCCTGCTGGCCTCCAGAAACTGCTGGAATTGCTTTGGTTATTAACTGCTTCTCACAACCTATCTTCTGGGAATCCTACCTCAGTGGCATAATCCTAATAAATTTTTCATTTTATTACCTAATAAAAGGGACTTTAAAGACCATGTGGATCTGTAATTGAAGATTCTAGGCTTAAAGAGAGAACAATTTTATAGGAGCACAAGGGACATTGTGTTTGCTATGAGAGCAGAGCCTACCCACATCATAATTTCTGCACAGCAGATGTGGAACAAACAGATACAGAGGAATGGCTGGAGACAGACCCCAGCTAGCCCTGGATCATGCTGAAGAAGTAGGAGCAAAAGCAAATGAAAGGAGTTTTTCTAAGTTTTTCCCTGTGTGTGGCCAGCTTCCCTCCAGCCCCCAGTCACCAGGGTCACCCTGACTCACCGACCCCTGTCCTGCAATATGAACTCAGCTGTTTTGGGGCAGCACAGGCACCTCACAGACCAACAATGGCCACAGATGGCTCTTTTCAGCCTCAGCTCTGGCAAACTGAGCAGTAGCTCAAAGCTGGGCCCTTTTTCACTGCTCACACTATACCTTCACTCTGACTCCAGTGGAGAGACGGGTGGGATTCCCCACATATCCTGCTGCTGCGCAGGGGCCTTGTTCTGACCTTGGCCTGCCCAACACAAATGCTTAAAAAGGAACAATTTCATCATGGGCTGAAGGTATGTAGACTGCAGAGTTTGTGTGATATATTATTTTTAAAAATGCATCAAAGCCAGCCCATCCTTGTTCTCTTAATTTGTAGGCTTTCACATTTAAAAGTTCTGCAAACCAGTTGAAGCGGGTTGTCTCTGAAGTTTAGTTGATTGATAAATTATTCCTCAAGTAATCTTCTGTCACTGGATATATAATTCAAGTATATTGCACATGTCTATGACTACTCTAAGGAGGTAAGGTAGTGCTGTTTCCTTTTCAAAAAATGGCTTAATTTAAATTTTTTTTAAAAATAACTTCACACCATGTCATCCTGTGTTTAATTAAACAAATATGGACACATGAGCATCAGGGAGAGGGTAGAATTATGTCCATGATCACGTATATGTATTACATTTCTTATCAAATCTGCTTTGTTAGTTTGTATTTCTCCAAAATTTCCTGATTCCGTTCTGTTCTGGAGGAATCCTGACTGATTTACCCTCATGGGCTAAAAGAGCACAAGTTTGTGTTTCATAGTGACTTAAACAAAACAAATTTGCAACTAGATCTCACTCTGAGCTTTTTATTATTTCTGCCATCTGTGAAAAGGATGTATTGGAAGGGAGAAGAATGTTGCAATCTCTTCTTCATCAAAATCTTCTAGCCTGCTGATTTTATCCAAAATCAAGATGATGATTTGCCACAAAGACAGACTACTGTTGAAAAGATATAGATTGTCTCACTGGTTACAAAATGATCGAGAACTAACTGAAGTGGAGATTTTGTGGACTGGGCATCACAGTTTGATTGCAAGATTAAGAGTGGCTAAAGATTAAATCCTTAAAGGAGTTATTTTAGGATCTCTTTTATCAAAAGCCTGAATTATTTTTTAATATACAGGAAGAAAAATATATGAATGACAGGAAGAAATACTCTGAGAAGAGGAAGAAAATTTACCAGAAGAAAAATACAAACTTGGGCATAAAAATGTCAAGCACACAAAAATTTGCTGAAAATTGGGAGTGTTGAGTAAAATAGAAGGGNCACATGTCTATGACTACTCTAAGGAGGTAAGGTAGTGCTGTTTCCTTTTCAAAAAATGGCTTAATTTAATTTTTTTTTAAAAATAACTTCACACCATGTCATCCTGTGTTTAATTAAACAATTATGGACACATGAGCATCAGGGAGAGGGTAGAATTATGTCCATGATCACGTATATGTATTACATTTCTTATCAAATCTGCTTTGTTAGTTTGTATTTCTCCAAAATTTCCTGATTCCGTTCTGTTCTGGAGGAATCCTGACTGATTTACCCTCATGGGCTAAAAGAGCACAAGTTTGTGTTTCATAGTGACTTAAACAAAACAAATTTGCAACTAGATCTCACTCTGAGCTTTTTATTATTTCTGCCATCTGTGAAAAGGATGTATTGGAAGGGAGAAGAATGTTGCAATCTCTTCTTCATCAAAATCTTCTAGCCTGCTGATTTTATCCAAAATCAAGATGATGATTTGCCACAAAGACAGACTACTGTTGAAAAGATATAGATTGTCTCACTGGTTACAAAATGATCGAGAACTAACTGAAGTGGAGATTTTGTGGACTGGGCATCACAGTTTGATTGCAAGATTAAGAGTGGCTAAAGATTAAATCCTTAAAGGAGCTATTTTAGGATCTCTTTTATCAAAAGCCTGAATTATTTTTTAATATACAGGAAGAAAAATATATGAATGACAGGAAGAAATACTCTGAGAAGAGGAAGAAAATTTACCAGAAGAAAAATACAAACTTGGGCATAAAAATGTCAAGCACACAAAAATCTGCTGAAAATTGAGAGTGTTGAGTAAAATAGAAGGGAATTTAGAATATTACGCATATTCATTTTACTGAAACATTAATGTGCTTTGCTGAAATCAAAGAAATCAAAGGGTATTCTAGAACATACAAAAAATTGAAATTTTCAATGTGCATTAAAATGTGTGTGCCAGTCTAAAAGTCATACCTGAGGACAATTGAATCTTTATTGACTGGAAAGAAACACAAAGCTGATTTAGACAATGGAAATTCTTTCACAGATGAGGAACTAGAAGGGATTAATTTATTAATGCAATTATATAAGGACTGAGGGAACAGTTATTGTCTTTTACAAATATAGTTTGGAAACAAACAAAGCTAAATGGCAATATTGACACAAGCGTGCATGGGTATGACTTAACAAAAAAAAAAGAGAGGTTTCAAATCAAAAGAAGTTTTCCTATCATAAGACCAGTGGGAATCTGGAATAACCTGCCATTTGGAGTAGTGGACTCAACAAAATATACCCATCTAACCATCTGCTATTTTAATAGATATTGTCTGCTATCACCTTCACTAAGTGAAAGTACCTTTTCATCTAGGATGGCATACAGTTGCTTCTTCCCAGTGTTTCCTCTTTTTGGCATTATTCATTATTCTTTACTGCCTTTTTCTGGCAAACATTAGCTTTATCATTTCTTCTGTGCCTCACACATTTAAAAAATGCTCTTAAGTTTTATTCAGCCCTGCCAGCACATTTTTATATCTGATGTCTTGTTCCCCTTCATAATTTCTAATCAAGAACAGTTATGACATTTTATTGCGTCCTTATATTTTATGAGCTGGGTTCTCCTTTTCCTTTGTACTCGGCTGAAAGAAGGATCCTCAAACATGTTTTGTAAATAAATTTATTTCCTAAAAAATAGACCAGGAAAATGTAAAAGTGGGGTCAGGAGGAAGAACAAGCATCCACAGATTGGAGCTCCTGTTACTAACATCAC
>VYZP01068648.1:7878-26424 GCA_013400635.1 Hypocryptadius cinnamomeus | reverse complement strand
AGTTATGGATCACTGATTCTCAAGACAGATTCACACTGTTCTATATCCTAGTGAAAGCTTCTCTACATGCACTGAGTACAGCTGAAGGACACCTGCAGCTCTGTGACACAGGAGCAGAGTGTGGTAGGTGCCAGCCAAAGCCAGCAGCCAGGGGAATTCTCAGCTGGGAGAACCTGGCTGCCTTCCAGCCTTGCTCATCTGCACATATATATATATATATATATGTAAACCCGCACAGAATGTGGTACCATTCCCACATTCCCTCAGTCATGGACCTTACCTATAAGAGTCCATTAAATNGGTTTTGTCTCAAAGAAGGGAGAAAAAAAATACACACACACACACACATATATATATATGTATATCGGAACTTTTGAAAGAATCATTATCTTAAAAATGTTTTCTAGATTGGCTGAATTTTGTGTCTCATATCTAGTCATAGAATAAATCTACAGATGCCTCATCTGTGATTATCCTCAGCTTTCACACAGACCATGCTGTTAAACAATCATGTTGGTAGAGGTTTTTATGCCTCTCTTCTCAGAAAAAAAAAATAAAAAATAAAAAAAATTAGGACTAAATATCCCAACAGTGCAGTAATTGGAATATCTGTACTAGAGAAGACATATAGGTAGGCACTCCAAAGATCTTCAAAAATGCAAAGTATCTTTTCACACCTAGCACAGACATGGGTGAGCAAAGCTATTGGCAAAAGCCAGAAGGGAAGAAGGATTTCATGGAAATGAAAGGGGAATGGATTTCATTATAAAACTGTTCATTTCTTCCACCTTAACCCCCCCACTTTACTAGTTTCCAGGTAATTCTAATTTAATTCCTTTCATTAATGGCTTACAGCTTGTTCAGCCAGCTCTGCAGACAATTGATTTTTATTACTACATGCCTCAGTGACTTTCTACTCTAGGGTTTTTTTTTTCTACTGACTATACCATTCTTGAAATCTCTTCAAAATTGTATTTTGTTTGTCTTTTCATAATCTAGTCTGTCTTTTCAATCAACTTTATCACTTATTTATCACATTCTTCTATAAAACAAATTCAATAGATATTATATAACAGCAAATATTTACTATTATGGTTGCTGCTTTCAGAGGTGTGATTTCAAGGTTTTTATTACGGTGCTGCAGCTAGTGAAAATTGCTGAAAAGAGAGAAAAATAGCCTGATTACGATATGGTAACTATTTGACATGTGAAAGAACAATATTTGGAAAGCACTTTTGAATAATAAAAGATCTTTTAAGATCCACAACCGAAAGTATTATGTGATGGTGCTGAAACTTCTTAATCAGATTGGTTTCGCCCTTAATTAGAAAGGCAGAGTTCACACTGACACCTGCTGTTAAGCCTTCCTAACTTTTTCCATCATAAGACCCTTTTCAGCTTGATTGTGTGGGCCGATATTTTCTGGAGTAAGTGTCATCTTCAGAATTAAAGGATAAAAATGGAGAGTCAGTGTTTCAGATGAACTTGTGATTTTTAAGAATTACGAGGGGGATAACAGCTTGCTTACTTCACATGAACTCTCAGTTATTTCATTTTAAAAAATCAGTTATCTACATCCTTTGAAAAAAGAACTTGAAAATCAGCACTTTCACTCACTGAAGTTCCCTAGAGAGGCATTCATACTTTGCCAAGCTACAAACCCCAGAAAAATCAGACAATACACACTGACTTAAGTGGAAATTCTGTATCCAATGTCTTTGAAGATTCCACTTTCTTTTACCTCTGACAAATCACCAGGAGTAAAAAAAGACAGCTAGAGAACTCAAATACTGACAAAGTACGTAGGATGAGGACAGAGGTGCTGCAATGGGATGTATAAAACAGAAGAAGAATAGACAAGTTTGGTAGGACATGCAATGCCAGTGAAAAGAACAAACATTAGCAAGAAAAAAGAGAAGGGAACAAGAGGAAAAACTATAGGAGGCAACAGGCATTTTAACCATGAAGCATTAAATCACAATTTTAATATCTTGACACTTCTCTGATCTTTAAAACCTGCCATAATTTTCCATTTCCTTTTACTCATGTGTCCGCAAAAAAGATAACACATTTTTGTTGCTTCTTTGGTACTAAAATAATGATGAAGTTCAGTGCCAATGACCTAGGTAGCCCAGGAGATAACTCATATGGAAGATGAACCTGTAGTTGTTCTAACCTTCCCCACAGAAAGTCAGCATCAGGCTTCTGTGAAGGTGACTGCATACCTGGAAGCTGAGTCCAGACATATGCTATTACAAAATCATTTTCTCATAGAAGTGATTTTACACCATTCACGTTACATAGGAAACAATCTCCATAAAATAAATGTTGTTTGAAATCACTGGCATCCCTAAGATTGCAATTGCTGACTGCTCATCTGCTAAGACCTGCATATGAAATTTTTGCTTTTTTTTTTTTTTTTTTTGGGATTATTTTATACCTTCATCACCTCTGAAGAGAATTTGGAATCAGAAAACTTGGGGGTTTGACTCTGAATTTTCCCCAAGTTTTCTAAATTCAGTAAACCCATAGGCCTTTGCTGTTACAATGTCTATAAAATAAATATGAGTGACCTACGAGCAATATACAGAGCTTCCCACCTGTACATTGGCAACTACATTTTGGCCCAGGTCAGCAGATGCTGGATGTAGCAAAGACTACAATTTACAAGGGCAATCCTTGATGTCCTTCTTTCACGTCACACAGCTCAGCATTTACACCTTCCCTGTCCTGTACTGACGACTCACATGACCCCAACATGTCATGGTCATCTGCCACTTAACTAACACTTCATTAACTAGAACACCTGCAGTGATTTTAACCACATCTCACCATAATGTAGCCACTACTGGTCTATATTAGACCAGCATTCATGAACTGGTTGGAAATTACGTGGTTGTCTCGGCCCTATGGGGTTTTAAGATAGAAAATAGATAAATCAGTTCCTTTTTATTATTTAAATAATGAAGAATATTAAATAAAGATTTGTTATGATGCTGACTGAATGATGTATTTTTGAGCTGTTATGTTCTTCAAATACTGAAAAAGATTAAAGAGAAAAATTGATTCAAATAGCTGCCCTCCTGATTTAAATTGGAAAGTTTGGCGTTTGTTTAGTTTAGCATCCCAGAAGGTCATCTGAAAGCTTCATGTGGAGCTGGACTCTGAAATACATTAAAAGATATATGCTTATCATCTGCATTTCAACAAAACAGTTAAATGAATTAAAACATACAACACCTGAAAAATTGCAAATGTAAATGAGTATCAAACTAACTGTATTTGATTAAAAAAGAAATTCTTCAGTATTTAGTGTTGAGTTGTGGTCATACACCTTGCTAAGCTTCTGTGTACAGAATGGCTGAGCAGCATTCACCATGTCTTTGGATCCCCTCAAGGTGCTATCAAGAAGCATTTTGCTTACTACTTTAGTATCTCTATTTCCCTGTTTTTATGGTTTTTGCCCTCTGACTTTTCCGTCAACTCTCTTTTTTTTAATTGTGATTATAATTATTTGTTGACCCTAATAGTTTAGTTTCTTCCTGGTTCCTTTTTCCACAGTTTTCCCCTTGTCATTGAGAATATCTCAACAGTTGTAGCTTAAGCAATTTCTAATATAGAAGTTAATCTATGTCTCTGACCATCCTTGTGGAACTTGACTAAATGTTCTTTGGTCCCTTGTACTTTTTTGAGGTGGGAGGGACAAGACCAGAACTGCACAACATATTACAGACAGGGCAAAACCACAGATTTACATCGTGGCAGACCACTAGTCTCTCTTCTTCATTCTTCTCTTAGCAGCTGCTGATATTTGATTTACTCTTTTGAACACTACTGAACACTGATGTTTCTGTGTGACTATCGATCATAACTCCCAACTCTCGTTCCAGGCAGCTCATGGAAGTTAAATCAGTATTTCTTCTCTTTATGTACATCACTGAACATTTATCTACACTGAATTTCAGTTGTCATTTTATTGCTCAGTCACCAAGTTTTACTACCCTGAATAAATTAGTATCATCAAACTTGATTACCTCAGTGTTAACTTGCTTTTCAAAGTAATATATAACCATGTTGAACAGCAAAGGCTCTAGCATAGATCATACGGAACCTCATCTGTCACTACCTTCTACTGTGAAAATTGACCATTTACTCCTGTCTTCTAAGCATTTAACCATACAAGGGTCTTCCCTCTCATGATATGATGCAAAGTTTCCCTAAGCACCTCTACTAAGACATTTCTCAAAAGTGTTTTGGAAAAACCAAGTAAGCCGCATCAACCACATCACAGTTATCCATGTAACATGTCCATAAGACTTCAGAAAGGCCAAAACCCACATGATTTTATCAAGATATTAAGTA
Organism: Hypocryptadius cinnamomeus; assembly: GCA_013400635.1. Taxonomy (NCBI): domain Eukaryota; kingdom Metazoa; phylum Chordata; class Aves; order Passeriformes; family Zosteropidae; genus Hypocryptadius; species Hypocryptadius cinnamomeus. Next base: position 22,062 of record VYZP01068648.1, on the reverse strand, counting down.
ACTCTGCTCTTGATAGCTATTCTGCATGGTACAGATATCATGATTTAAAAAATGCTTAAGAATTTTGTACTTCTCCAAGTCTCCTCTTAAGAAGTGCTTCAAAAGTTGCCTTCAGATTTTCAGTTGTCCTTGAGTCCCAAGGCAGCTTTGAGAAAGTTACCACTGTTAAGTTTTAGGAGTCATTCAATTCTTTCAGGCTTGAATTCCTCCTGAACTCTGTCATGAACACCACCTTGTCCTGGCAACGTGCTGCTCTTCATGTGCCCTGTTTTCTCCATGTGTGGTGTTCTGCGGCCACTTCTTTTCCATGTGGGTCGTCCGAGGACTCTCTCATAAAGACAACTTCAGATGAGAATCTGCCCAGTTTCTTGTGCAGTGAGTGCTGATGAAAATAATTAATGTAACTCCTCTGCAATGGTCTGATCCTCCTGAGTGCTCTCTTCATACCATGATTACTACCCTTGCCCTTCAAATTTTGGCTTAGTTCCTGCTTTTGATATACTGGAAGAAAGATTTGTTGCTACTTGGGAATTCCTCTGCTAGATGCTCCTCAAAGTTCTTCTTGTCTTCTTGTGCTTTTACATGCTACTTGCCAGAATATACAATTCTTTCTATTATCTTAATATGGACATATGGTTTTTCGCAGAGCATCTCTTGCTTTTATTATGCTTGTCACTTCCTCCCTAGTATGTGGGTTTTCTTTTGCCATTGCCCACACTTTTCTTTGTAAACAGGGTGTGCTGGCCCAATGCTCCCAGTGTGCTGGTGACCAAAAAAAAAATTCAAGTGAAGTAAGAGGATTCCATTCTCTTAGCTGACCTTTTTAACTTAACAAGGTGCTTCTTTCCCACAGTTCCCCTTTCTGAGGAGCCCAACTGCGGTTACTCCGAGAAGAACACTGAAGCCAAGTGTGCTGCAGCAGCTGCTGCAGAGCAGTCCCTGAGCTGTGAGGCTCTGGGGCAGCCCCTGGAAGCTGCTCTGACCCAGCTCACGGGCTGCAGACCCTCCTGGGCTCTGCCCAAGCACCTGCCCCAGACCCATCTACTGAGTGACCTCCATGGTACAGTCTCATGGTGTTCCAGCTGTCGCTGCAGGCAAATAAGGCAGCCCATGATTGTTCTCCTGCCTGATCTGGCTGCTTCTCTGGTGGTCTTAGGATACTGAAACCAGTGTTACCATCTTTGCTGGGCAGTTACCAACCAAATTATGCATTTGATTTAGGCTTTGAATTTCAGTCCACTTGGATGCATAAGGTTGTTTGCTGAAGTGGGGAGTTTCTTCATTATAACTTTTAAGAAGTAAGTAACATCACATCACCACCATGAAGGCCTACTTAATTTTCACCTTCATCAAGAAATTTTTTTTTTGGTGTTATAATCTGTGGATTAATTTTCTTCTGTCAAGCTTCTGGTAAGTGCACTATGCTACATCTTCCACTTAGGGCTGGACTTGCTTCCCTCATCGTTAATCTTAGTTTTTAAGCAGTTGTTTCTGCCACATTTTCTTCTTTAACTGGCAGCCTACTTGATTTTTCTCTGCTTTGACTGATGTATCTGAAAACCCACAGCATTACCAGTACCACAATTTCCACTTCAAACCACATGTTCTTCTGAACATACTGGCTTTCTCAACACTTGTTTACAAGTTCATGATACTCCTGATTTTAAGTGCCAGAAGCCCAGTTCCCTAATGACCCCTCTCTTATGTCTTCCTTGTATGAAGCAATGTTTCTAAATCCTAGTAAATCTGGCAACCAGATTTTTGCAGCTTTGATATCTGGCTGAGGAGACGGCATTTGTGTTTGGCACCCATATATTGTGCTTGCCAAAAACATAAAATACAAATTCTCTAAAATGGGGTCAGTTCATAATCTCTTTCAAGTATGGTGTACGCTCATGGACCATCATGCCAGCACAGCCCAGGGTGACAGTCTGTGGAGAGAAGAAAAATCAGTGTGAGAATGGTAGGGAGGGAATTTCTAAGTGACAACAGCCACCAACTATTTCACAATGTGCAGTTACATCCCCAGAAGGGCTCTGTCTAAGCAACGCTTCTTCACATGAATTAACACTGTGAAAACATAAAACAATTAATGATACTGTATTGTTTGCTTTTGCACAAGTTTTCAAAATTACAAGACTATGAACATGAACATTCACATACTTACATTGATCTAGAAAAGTTCAGGCTTAAGTTTAAGACAGAAACATTTGTATCAGATTTTTCTAATAAATGTTTATAAGAAAATTTTATTATTTGAATAATATTTCTGTTGTTCAAGGAAGTATAATTGTCTTACTTTCTTATACTCACCTTTCCTGCATGCACATTGTTTTGTGTTTTCTCACTGTGAGCTCATTTATATTAATATCTGTGTGTGATACAGAGTGAGAGGCTCCCATCAAGAAGTAGGAAAAATACAGGCTTGTGAAATTATAAAAATTCGCTAGTTATCTGTCTAAAGAATGGATTAGCACTTGTTGCAGCAGGTACGACCTTTGCTCTTCAAGAGTGAAGCTGGGAAATTTAATTTTTTCTTCCTCAGGATCAAAGTATTTAGCCTACATTGCTACTTCAGGCTAAGTCCTATGCATAGTCTAACTCTGAAGTCTGTAAGTTTGTTTCCACTGAAAATTTTGGGAGAAAAACATCTCCTATGCACTTGAGTTATTCAAGCTTCTGCAATCTGTGCAGCATTCAGAGTCTGGCAGGGCTCTACAGCATGTCCAAAGATGGAAAAATACAATAGATTTAAGGATATACAAGTAGTGTCCAAGTACAAAGATTTTTTTCTATTAAAAAAAATCCTTCACGTGAAAAGACCAATGGTTCAAACATAGTCTTCATAGTGAAAAGAATATGCAATTTGTAATTTCTATGAATGGCAAGCCTTACTTCTGAAACTGCTCTGCAGGAGGGGTCTTTATATGTGGAGGGCAAAATGATGTCCTGAGACTGTACTTGTTACTAGTAAAGGTGACTACATATTCTGTGGCATATGAAGACAAGACTGGGGTAGTACATGCTTTTACAGGATTTCTAGGATTTTACATTCTTATCTCAAGAATTAATGAGTTTTTTTAAAAACAGACAAAAAACTGTGGTCAAGAATCTGGGGAAGACCAATGCTGAATCATATAAGAAAGCTGAATTACAGGACTGTCAGATTAAAATCCTCATCATTTACAGAAATTGGAATGAAGCTGCAGGAGATCAAACAACAATGTCCAAAAACTTCATGTTAACATTATGAGGAGATACAGACAAACACAATATGGACAGCAACTCCCCAACAGAGCAGTCTCAGGGACAACTTGGCATTTAACAGAGGAAAAGAACAAAAAAGACAGCAAAAAGCCTGCCCAAGAACCCACTCCCATTACCAAAACCATGAAAAAACAATACAGAGCAGAAAAGGCAAGAAAATTACAAGATCACACAAAATTGCTCATTATGTACTATGAAGAAAAAATTAGGTTATGGATAGACCTTCTATTTGGGGTCATACACTTGCAGCAGAAGAAATTATTGTGCCAACACTTGTAGTCAAGGGAAAGGGAAATAGGAGAGGGAAGAGGAGAGGAAAAAGGAGGAAGGGAACAAAAAGGCAACATAAAACAGAAAACATAAACCTCAGCCTATCATAAGACATCAAGACAAGGCAGCCTACAAACAGGAAATTAAATGCCAAGTCCACAGTAAGGCATCAGTGAACCTAGTAGGTTATGAAGACTCCTACATTATTACTTGTGAACAGAAAACAAAATTGAAACCGTAACAAGATAGATTAAAATTATAAAATGCATGACCATAAAACCACAAGGACCATGCAATAAACCCCCCAAAAAAGACACACAGAGAAAACATACAGAGAAGGCTTACAGGCTGAGATTTCAGGTAGTGCAGACAAGACGGAAACTGGTCACTGAAAGAAATAATGAAACTTGTTAGAGGTTTCTGACAAATGATTTAAAACAGACTCAAAAATTTAAAAAAAATCACCACCCCATACTATCTAGAGCATATGATACACTGGTAACCCTGCAGCAAAGCTGCTGAAGGATTAGCCGGTCGTACGTGAAGGATTGGACCATCTTCCAGGCATGGTACACCCACAACAGAAAATAAAGCTCAGCCAGTGGAGAACTTGCATCATAGGATATATATTACATAAATAGAAGAAAAATAGGAGAATCAAATGCAATAGAAAAGAGACAGCTCTGGTCACAGAGCCTCAGACTGATCAATATGACAGTAAAAACTGCACCCTTAGTAAAGCTGCACAAAAAAATGGTGATAGTTGTGCTTGGTTTTAAACGTGGAAGGAGACTTCAAATCCCAGTGTAGAAGCCAACCTAGGTAACGTGGCTCTGTAGAAATTCATAGGAATCCAATTAGAACTCTGACACTGACAGCAAATGTAATGTCTATCCTTTAGATGATCAGTTTGAGTTAGTGCCCAGCTGGCAGAAGGTGAAAGTCACACAGATGTGAAATATCTAAGTTCAGTAGCATATGTTAAAAGAAGCTGCTAGACTCAGTGCTGTTCTTATTTGATTAGTCATCCTGGCCTCAAAATAGGTTTCACCTTTAGTACAGCTCTACTACTACAACATACTACAATATAACCCTGCCTGATTTCAATACTGAATTTCCTCTTAAAATACTGAACTGTACATGCAGCCTCAGGGCTGCCAATGAGATTTTTATAGATGCTATTCAAGGGGCATTTACATTTTCAATCTTCATTAAATGCGTGGGGGTTTGTAATGAGTGTAAACACTAGATTTTCACAGGGAATTAGTTTTTCATCAAAATACTATTTTCCACTGGAATAGCACCTTTAGAAGGAAGATAGTTGACCATGCTGGAAACCAAAGTCCTTTAGTTACACAAAACGAAATCAAGAAAGTGTAGGAGGCACCATTTCTTTGATAAATGAACAAACCAACCCACAAAGCAGGAAACATTTTCCTTTCCTTGGAAATTAATATGTTAACATTGGAAAACTACCTCTTTAGTGAAATCTTTCATGAACAACGTGTACTGCAGTTCTCACACTGTATAATTTTAACAATTTATGCATCCTGAACATACACCAGGCCTACTCTAGCTTTTTCTATTAGAGCAGTATGACAGAAGACTGTTGCTTTTGTTGACATTTACACATTACTGCAGGTTCTAGTCCAAGTTATGTGCTATAATCATAAAGCTCCTATTACCAGGACAGCTTATTTCATTTTGGCAACAGCACTAAGACAATCTTAAGTTTATTTACTGTTGTGTGCCAACAGTTGGCAAATACAGTGCTCAGGCCAGGCTGGACGGGGCAGGGAGAAAACGTGGTTTAGTGAAAGGTTCTCTATCCATGCAGAGGGTTTGGAACTCAATGACCTGTAAGTCCCTTCCAACCCAAAGCATTCTACAAAATTTGATGGTATAGCTCTCGAAACGCCCTTCTGCGGAGGCCTGCCTCTACTGTGTATCCAGGATATTGAGACTGCCTCTCTTTCTCTCAATTCTGGCTGAAAACAGAACTACAGAACTAGTTTGGTGTATCAGCATTTTCATCACACTGGGAAAACTGCAAAGCTTTTTTCTTAAAATGGCCTGAAGCCAAACCAAGATACAAAAATGCATTCCCTAGAAGTATGTTTGTTTCTACTTCACAAGCATTCAGACATGCAAAAGCCAAAATGCAACAGTTCAAAAGGTGTTTTACTTATCTAAATGTCATGATTCTAAGCAAATTGTAGAGGGATTGCCCAATCTGGAATACAGCCTCAACTCAGGGAAAGTACTGAGCACTTTGTAAAGGCTCTTGTCTGTTGATACTGCCTTCCCCAGCTTGGAAAACATGGACAGAGAGATGTCACATGACCACTAAAAATAAAAATAAATTTAAAAAAAAATTGAGCATATTCTAGTAATTTGTTTGAAACATATAGAAAAATAACAAATTTGAAGTATTATTGGAATGGGCTCCTGAATTAAAATTCAAGCTAACATAAAAAGTTTTGACCACTGGTTTCACTGGTGAGTGCAGCAAATTATTTCATGTGCCTTCTTAAATAAAAAAAAAAAACAAACCCAAGGTTGATACATAAGCTGACAAACAGAAGCAGACTGTTCGAATCAACAGCAGTGAGACAGCTGGCATGGAAATTTTAGTCCAAAGATCTGAAATATGGCAAAGCCATAAGCAACTGAAAAAAATACCTTACAATGGTAAAACAGTATCTGACAACTGCAAATAGTACCCTACTTAGTAATTAGCTTTACTGAAATGGTTCACTGAATTTCATTATTTTGTCTTAAAATTCAGGAGCACATCTAGTACTACTGGTTGGTAGCAAAACTTAGAACTAAGTTTGTTCTGTGGCCTTGTGTTAACCTTACTCTCTGTTGCTATAGTTCATCTGCAAGCACGAAATAAGCATAAGGTTTATTGTTGCATATTTTAAGGGATGACACTATAGCTGCTTTTCTGCCTGGAAATTAGCAATACCTGATAAAATTAATCATAGAAAGAGTTAAAGGCTAACCATCTCACTCTGTATTACATTACAGATTCCATCTGGGAAACAGATCCATGTTTTCTTTGGATGGACAGCAGAGCACAAGTGATGGTCTGCTAGCTGCTAGACTCTCACCTAAGAAGGCAATGGGTTATAATGCACACCCCAAAGCCAAGAGTGTCCTGCGTAGCACTTCTGGAGTAATGCCAGAGACTTTAGAGAGAGAGTGTAATTGGTGATTTTATTATTTACAAAATACAAACATTTTGAAATATCTTGAAATATCAGCACTTCTGCAAGTGTAGACAATGGAATCACTGACAAGTAGCACAGAAGTTATAGCAATGCATGCAGTACATTTCTTCCGAGAGCTGCAAAGTGCAGGGGAAAAATATCGTGTCAATCACACAGACAAAGAAGGAAAATTACACAGAGATTAGACAGCTTGAAAATGTCTGTAAAGTTAGGCATAGGATATACCACTGAATTTCCTTATTAATAAAAATTTTCATATCCTTTTCAATACATATTCCATACACTCTTCATAAACTACTTGTCTCCCAGTACCACAATCTTCTTAAGGCTCTGAATTAAAAAAAAAAAGTCTATTCTGCTTTTATGCAGCGCTAGTTTTATACAGAATGAGAGTGATGCAGAAGTGTTAGAACACTGATAGGCAATGACAAACATACCACATAAATTTGGAACAGATAACGAACAGACTTTTGCAGTACAAAATTAAACACAATTGTATGTACTACTGCTGAACGCTGAAAGACACGCAGGGAACAATAATGTTGAAAAGCTAAAATAGAAATGAAAGTTGGCTTTTGCATTAAAAGGTTTCCTTTAGCTATCTGTACAGACAGAAGTTCCCTGCACATACAATCTCACATTCCTGTAAAGTGTGCATCAGCTCAAAACTGAAAATAAACTCAAAATTGAAGGTTCTTAATCCTAAAGCAAATGACTTCAACAAAAAAACCAGACATGCTTGATAAAGAAGTTAGAATAAAATCAGGAGAAATATGTAAGATAATGAGGTTATGCAAAGTTTTTCCAGATACTGATCCGGGTCAATTTCTTTAGTTTTGATTCCTGTCTCTGGGGCCTCTCTGAAATCACGCAAAAAGCTGTCACTTTGTTTCATGTACTTGTAGGTTGTAGTTCACTGCTAAAACGACCGGGATCTTAGTATTCTAGCACAGAACTATCCTACGGCCACCAGAGGCCACTGCTGCTCTTTGCTCTTTTCCTGCCTGCAGCTGGGCTGCAGCGAGTAGTGAGCTCACAGAAACCCCAGGCGATGGTCACACCAGCTTCAGACCTCCTTTCCATTTTTATACAGCCAATGCTGCACCGCTGTAGAGAAAATTAAAAACACTACATTCACTTTTTATTGGCGGACCCAATGTGAAATTATCTAAATATTGCTTACCCAACCTTAGCCTTCAGGAAGAAACTGAACCTTGCATTCCAAAAACCTGAATTCATTCTTTGATATGATTAAATTGGGTTGCTTAAGGCAAGTTTTTAGATGTAATTTAATTAGGTACCTGAAAGGCTTTAACTCAAGAAAAAACTCCCAACATCCATTCGCAGTGGAACAAGATAGATGAATTAATGAAGTGATAATTAACATTCAACGATGAGAAAATGATTAAGTAATGCTTTGCTACTATAGTTTACAGACATCAGTACACAACCCACCCTGTTTTTTGATCAGTGATCTGAAGTACCTGACTAACACTGCTTGCAGAGACTACAGAAAGTGACATTAAAGTAATAAACATAACAAATGAGGACAGGATCATCCAGCCTGGTTAATGCATCATATTAAACGTGTTTTAATACAGGCTATTGAAACACTATGTAGTTTGTAATAAAGAAACTGGACATATGCTGGCATATGGGATGGGGGAGGAAAAGGGACATCCTGGAAGGCAGTGAGAAGAACCTTGAGCATTTTAACAGTTTGGCAAATAAGCAGCAGCAAGCCAGTTCAGTGGCAATGGGCTTTGGATCCAATTTTGCTGTAAGACTTGAGTTGCTAAAAAAATTTTTAAAAAGGTAGTTTGATCACTGCAGGCAATATTCTCATACCAGTTCCCTCTGTACAGAAATATACTCCTTTTAAAAAGGTATTTAAAAACCAAAAGTTGCAGGAAACCCCCATAACTCACAAGCTTTAGAGTCTTAAATAGGTTGAACTAAAGAGATAATGGAAGACGAATGAAGTAATTAATCAAAAGTATTTTGCATTACATTTCATTTAGTAAGAAAGAGGTGTAATAAACACCTAATTTTAGAAGCTGAACCCTTCTGTATTAAACAATGACATACAGCAGTGTCTTTGGTAGCAATCTATGAAGTGCTGAACGTGCTGTCAAGAAAAGCATATGCAACTTTATTTGTATCTTTCCAGAGAGCGCAGTTCTACTGCACACAAGTTACAGGGGACAGAATCAAACTCTGTGGCCTATGATACCCAAAAGTTGCTATTAAATGACTCAGTTATCTTTTATGACAACTCACATCAAGATCTGGAGAGGGACTTCTGACAAGGCTCACTCACAAGGAGTGACAGGACAAGAGGGAATGACTTTAAACTGAAGGACGGTACATTAGATATTGGAATTATTTACTGTGAGGGTAGTGAGACACTGGCACAAGCTGCCCAGAGAAGCTGTAGATGCTCCGTTCCTGAAAGTGTCCAAGGCCAGGCTGGATGGGGCTTGAACAGCCTCATCTAGTCAAAGGTCACCGCTCAGGGGCAGGGGCATTGGAACAAGATGATCTTCAGGGTCCCTTCCAACCCAAACCACCCTGTGATTCTAAGATCTCCTTGGGCAGCAATTTGGTTCAGGTAGCAAAGCTTGGCCAGGCCACAGCCACGCCAAACAATTCCAGCAAGTTCAGTCCGCTTCAGCAGCAAACCCCGCCTGCCCCCGCAGCTGTGCGGGCTGGAGGCTGCTGTCTTCCTGGGTGCCAGGTGAATCCCATCTGCTCATGTTTTGCACCCCTCAGCCTAAAACCAGAATTGATGGAGGGTGTGTGAGGGGAAGGCAGGGAACAATCGCCTGCAGGGAACAGAAACACAGAATACCCACAGCTGGAAAGGACCCATGAGAATCATAGAGGACAACGCCCAGCCCTGCAGATGACAGCCCCAATATCACACCATGAGCCTGAAAGCATTGCCTAAACATTCCTTGAACTCCGTCAGGCTTGGTGCTGTGACCACTTCCCTAGGGAGCCTGTTCCAGTGCCCAACCCTCTTCTTCACCCTCTGGGTGACGAACCGTTTCCTAGTACCTAATATCCAGCCTAAATTTGCCCTGACACAACTTCAGGCCATTAACCACGCGGCTCTGGCCGAGTCCCACTAGCTTTCAGGCCCTCACCCTCACAGAATCACAAAACTGTTAAGAGTTGGAAGGGACCNCGAGGCCGGCGCCGAGGCAGGTAACGAGCGCGGCCGGGCTGGCGCGATCCGCGCCCGGGGGTGGAAGGCGAGAAGCCTCCGCGGGCTCCGCATATAGTCCCCGGATATGGGGGAGGAAGGCCGGGTCTATTGTGCGAGGGTACAGGCGAGAGGGCGGAGGGGAGGAGAGGAGAGCGGAGGGAGCCGGGCCCGGCCCTGCGGAATGATACCGAGCGGGCAGCGGCGGAGCGGGCCGGGGCGGCCTCGCCGCCTTCCTGCAGCCTCCCGCCGGGGCAGCGGCGGCCGTGGCTGGGATGGCTGGAGGAAGGGGGTTCCTCGGGCCTCGCCCTCCTCCTCCTCCTCCTCCTGCCGCGGTGCGGGACGCGGAGCCGGAGGAAGAGCTCGGGCCAGCTTGCGGCGGGCAGGACGGGAAGGCTCCGGCTCCTTCCGCTGCTCCTCTCCTTCTTCTCTCGGCCAAATTAACAAGACCTTCGAATAAAGCATGATAAACAAATAGAAAATGAGGTTGAACTCGTCCATCTCTCTGATTTGCAAGGACGACGTTATTTTTAAGTTTCTTGTTGCTTTNGTCCAACCCCTCTGCCAAGGCAGGGTCAGCTACAGCAGGAGACACAGATACGCGCCCAGGTGGGACCCACAGGCAGGCAAACCCACCGCGCCAAACCCCAACCGCCCCGTTCCCGTTCCCGGGCCTGCCCCACAAGGGCGCCCTNTTGTGAATATATATGTAAAAAAACCCAAACCAAGCTGGTTTTCTCTTCCAACATGTATTAGTCTCACGCTTAAGTTTCAACATTTTTTATTGTATTTTGTTGCCGTTGATGTCTGGGGAGCACTTTCAGGGCAGGATTGGTTTGATGGGCTGGGGATTTTTTTTTTTTTTTTGACAGCAGTTGGTAGCTGGTGAGTTTTATGGCTCTTTTGTGTAGTTCGTTCCTGCTGATGTTACTGTGGTTCTGTCAGCAATATCGAAATAAGGTCCACAAACAAAAAATGCCGTGATTCAGGTAGGCCTGAAACCCTCATAAGTGATTTCTCCTTCAGTACAAGCAGTAGGTGTTTAATTGAAATATGTATTTTTTAATAGAATGGAAAGAGATTTCATAAAGCATTTTAATACCGTGCCTATTTCAGTAATGCAAAGTCAGCCAATTAATATTTTCAGTATATATTTAGAATATTTTGTTTTCGTAATGTTTTCAGATGAGTTCTGGCTCTGCAATGGGAATGTGTAAGTGAGCCTTCCATGGAATACTTTTCTGTAGAATTGAAATGTGCTGACAGGCAAGGGAAAAACTTTATTGTTACATGAGGGTTGGGAAGTTGGGCAAGATTTTTTCTACAGTATGGGAATGCCAGATGGGCCACAGGTTCCTACCTGAAGTGGTTGTGAGGGTTTTTTTGTTTTGTTTTGGGGGTGGGTTTTTTTGGTTATTTTTTTTGGGTTTTGTTTGTTTGTTTGTTTGTTTTGTTAATTCTGTTGTGGCTATTGATCTCAGCTTTTGATCACTAAGTAAGAAGGATATAAAGGAAGTCCTAAAGAACTTTTGGTGTTGCTAGCTTTGGAGGTTGAGATGGTTTTGTTTGTTTGCTTTATTATTTAAACTAAAAATCTACTCGAAGATCTACTTAGTTCTCTAGTAGTTTTTGAAAGGGTATGCATATGTCATACATGTGTGAGCTCCTGTAATAATGGCATGATGTACAAATGAGAAAAGAATGAGAATTGAGACAAGCTGTCCAGGCAACTACAGCCTAGTAGCTGTATTCATTTTGCTTCTAGTTGGACCTTGATCTTAGACTATTTCTGTGGTAAAACGTACATATGGCTGACAAGATTCAACGTGAGTTTCATCACGTTCTCTATTTTTCACATTTTAATTTATTTTAAAAGAAGTTTGCCAATTTTTTTTTTTTTTTCATAGAGGTAGTTTGAATGCAGTTGAGAATTACAGTGTTTAGGACAATCACAAGGACTGAGAGACAATCACAAGGGTTGCCCTAAATAGGCAAGTTTTGTGGATTCTGGTGGGTTTGGTCCTTGAAATTTCAGCAGTTTGGGAAAGCAGTGAAGTCAATGTTGGCAAGTGGCACATTTTTTTTCTGCGCTTCTCTGTGACAAAAAAAAGGTCATGAATGAGGAAGCTCTGGCTGAACAGGACAGTTGAATCTGGGAAATTTACGTGCTCAGGACATTTGGCTGATTGTCCTCTTCAGATACAGGCTTTGAAAACTAGTTGTGCATTTCACAGGTTTCACTTTTACCAGGAGGAATTTTATTTAGAAAATAGGTGTTTACAAAATTAAGTTTCTTATCTTTTACTTAGGAGATTGCATTGGTTTAGATTTTTTTGAAGTGTGGTCCTTGGAATTCCTACAGCCATGCTATGCTGATGTCTTTCATGGAAATGTTGTTCTCTGTAGTTGTACAGTCTGTATGTTTATGGTAATTCTGTTTTGGGAGAAAATAAAGGTGAATCAATAATGTTTTATGTAGCTTTCTTAGTCTGCTTTGACCACCATGCATGTCAAAGACTAGAACAAGCTCTTTGTTCTAGGACAATTAAATATGTTGGATAAGAAAAATGAACTGTAGGCAGCAGTAGTCAAAATAATATCTTGACCTCAATAGCTGATATTTTAAAAGATCCTTTTCCTTTTTTGGTATCATATTGTTTTCCCAAAACCATCTTGCAATTTTTTTTTTTTTTTAAACTCGGTTGTGCTGCTCAAATTAACCTCTCTGGTCAAAACTGAAACATGCTAGGTTCTGTGAGCATAAGGAAACGCTTCTTTACTGTGAGGGTGACTGAGCACAGGCAGTGATTACACTAGGGAGTTGTGGAGTCTCCTTCCATAGAGAGGCCCTTTCTGTTTTTACCTTCAGTGATGTTTGTCACTGACTAGCGGCAACATGAAATGAGCAGTTTTGACTTTTGCTATCTGATCATTTTCAAACAGCAGGAAAGGAATGCTTTGAACAGCAAAATGAAATATTTCAGGGTGTACTGAAGCAGTTTTTAAGCCTAGAGTGTATGTCCTTTATTAAACCCAAGGGCTAGTTTGAAACAAGTCTGAACTGAGTTCCTTTATGAGTGCAGTTAAAACTTGAGTATTTCATGTCTTCAGAGGGCCTGAATTGTAACAGAACTCACACATGAGGAGTGACCAATATTAAATAGACAAAGCTAGGAAACACAGAGATGACATAGCTTTAAGTCTGCCTCTGCAGAGCTGGCTCTATTTTGCTTACTGCTGTCAGTCCTCTAGCAGCATTTCAGGTGTGAGTACATCGAATTTTGCTTTAGAAAATGTTCGAATTTAGGCTTTAATGGTGATACTCTGGTATCTCACTGTTCTGCAGTAAAACAAAAAATCCAGATTTATGTACAAAGGGTCATGTTGGGTAATAAAGATGATAAACTTGGATTACACTGGCATGCTTTAATTCCACACTAGTTTGTCACTATGCTTGAAGTAATGTCCATGTCTTTTCCCGAGTAATCTATGCAGTTGAATAACTTGTGTTCTGTCTGTGTGATAGCTTCAGTTCTTGTTCTGTCCCTTGTCCACAGCTTTCCACCAGTTGCAGAAGTTTTATTTCCTATTGCATCTGTGCTGATACCTTCATACCTCATTTATTCCCATGCATTAAGTGCTTCCAAATATAATTAAAATTTCTATTTGAGATCGCTCATGTCCCTCTTTGTATTGCTGCAGTTGGATCATGTTCATTCTCTGGAAGAGGGAAGACCATGTAGTAAATAATTCATTTCATTCAGAAGTTTCTGTTAGCAGTGTAGTGGCTGGGCACAGGTAAAGATCATGGCTTCACACACGAGAAATCCAAATCATGTGAAAACAGGCAGCTGAAAATGGTAGCTTGGTATATTCATATGCAGCTGCCAAAAAAAGTGTAACTCCTGTTTCAGAATATTTAGCAATAAATATAGCAATATTTACCTAAATGTCAAATGAAGCTATCCAAGTTGGTGAAGGAAATGCCAATTTTCTGTTGTCTGTGTAGGTTAGGATGATGTGGATGGTGTATCTGTGTGGTGGGTTGGCCTTGGCCGGCAATTAAGCACCCTCCAACCACTCACTCACTTTCTCCTGCAGTAGGGTGAGAGAAAGAATGGGAATAGCAGGAGCAAGAAAAAACTTGTAGATTAAGATGAAGGGAGTTGAGGAAATAAAGGGGAAAAGTTTTAAAGAAAAAAA
>VYZP01068647.1:284-54794 GCA_013400635.1 Hypocryptadius cinnamomeus | reverse complement strand
ACAGAGCAGTGTGTGTGTTCATCTTCAGCCCTTGCTTTCTGTCAGTGCTGCCTTTGTGCCAACTTTCTTGCTCTTTCTCTGTATCACCCAGGTACTACTCTTCGGAAGATGGTTCGAGATGCTACCACTGAAGTAGTGGAAGGGATGATCCAACTCACAGACACAATTCTCAATGCCCCAGTGGAGAGGTTGTAATTCTCAATTGCATGATTCTATGATTTTGTGATAATTTTTGGGAAAAAAGGCAAGAAAAAGTTACAAGTATAATTGTTAGGAGGCAGTAAGGGCTTTACACAGACATGGCATACTAGTGACAAGCTGGTTTGTGACATCTTTGCAGCAGAACTTTTGCTGGTGTTTGTCATCTTTGGTGCAAAAAATTAAACCACAGTCTAGCACAGTGCTGTTATTGACTCTAACCTTGAGGGTTTTGTTTTGTTTTGTTTCAGCTTGTCTCAGGAACAGCTGATATCAACTGGAGGTGTGTGGGAGGCCTGTGAGCAAGTGTCTAACCTGCCACGAGGTGAGTGTTGTAAATGCAGAGCAAGAGCTCTAGGATGTACTGTCTTGGAATATCAATAGCTTTTGGAAGGGCATTCCAGCTGGTACAATGAAGGCTGAATGGAGAATAACTCAGAAACCTGACTGGTTTTGAAATGTATAAGCTTGGAGATCAGGTCAGATTCTTTGCCTGACAACAGTGCAGCTCTGAGCTCTGCAAGAAGTTTGATCCTACAGTGATTGCAAGCCTAGATGGAGGTTGTTGCAAACTGATTTGAAACAGTGGGGTGCCACAGTTTTCATCCTTTTGCTTTTGCAGATAACCAGGCAGCAGTTGTGTCGGCTCTGGCTGCATCTCTAGGTGTGGTCAAGGATGCTGTGGAGGAGATGGAACATGTAAGGAAGTCCCTAAGCCTTAGAGGAACCTGCAGTTGTGGATTCATAGACTCAGAATATTCTGAATTGGAAGGGATACACAAGGAGCATCAAGTCCAGCTCCTGGTCCTGCACAGGACAACCCAAACAATCCCACCCTGTGCCTGAGAGTTGTCCAAATGCTTCTTGAAATCTGGCAGGTTTGGGGCTGTGACCACTTCTCTGGGGAGCCTGTTCCAGTGCCCAGCCACCCTCTAGGGTGGTTTGGTGATGGAACACAGAAATTATTTTATATACAGGCTTTAATATAAATTTGCTCCAACATGACATAGATTATTGTTTTTTGCATGGATTTTAATGAGTTTTTATTCTCAAGCCTGGTTTACTTTGTGTAAGATTTTCGTAAAGCCATGTGCTGAATTGGGGATGGGGGAGGCAACTTAGGATCATGTAAGAATTCACCAGGTTCTTGCTGTTTGCACTGTTAGTGATGGTTTTTCTTAACCCAGTTGTTTTAGCATTAACCAACTGAGATTTCTTCATTAATTATTTATACGATGTCTAAATTATGCTTTCCATTGTTCCTGGGTATTACTGGAATTGATGTTAGGCTCTGGGTTTTCAGTGCCTCTGTGTTCTCAGGCACTGGTGGAAGGGCAGGATCCCTATGGGGACATCATGGAAGATGAAGAGCTGGGCTTTCGGGGCAACAGAGACACGTATTGGTCAGAGGCTGACCGGCAGCTGCTCAGCTCCTGCATGGGATTGATGAAGGCTTCTAAAGCTTGCCTGAAGAAGGTCTTGGCTGCAGTGAAGGCCCATGGCAAAGCTGATTCTCCAGAGCACATTGCACAGCTGGATGACCTGGCAGACATTGCTAATGAGATCAGCCCAAGGTAAGCAGGGTTCTCCCTGTGCTGCTTTTGCCTCTAGAGCAGTCCTGGTCTTTCTTTGAGGTCTTGAGTGAGGAGTTAGGAACAACCTTTATGATACTGGAGCTGTGAGCAGGTGGTGGACACAGATGTGGTGGGAAGGCTGTTAAGCTGTTGAGGGTTGTGTAGGTCAGGAGAGAAGCATAGGAGATGGAGCTGTGACCACATCTCACTCCACGGTGAGAGGGACACACAGGTGACTGAGAAGGCAGTGGGAAGCATCCCATAGGTACAACTGACATCTCTCTGTTGTTCCTGACCTGCATTCAGGATGGGTGCAGGCTTTGACCAGGATCTGTGAGTTGTTCTATCAGAACATTCCTTCCTTGCTCCCCTCTTTTCTGTTCCAGTGTTGATGAGCTGGCACTGAGCATGTACCCGCCTGTGAACCCCTTGGCTGTGCGACTTAATGTGAGTATCTGCAGTACTGATACCTCAGTGTCTGAGTATCTGCATGTGGGACAATGGCCTGGCTGTAGGGAATGGGAAGAAATTAGATTGGAGGGGTTATGTGACTTCAGGGACAGATGGGTGCTAGTAACTGCCTCAGTAATAATTTCTTAGGGATGAAGAGTGCCCTTTGTTCTTGCACACTTAACTTCCTTCGGGTAGGCACACATTCTTCATCTGTACCTCTTCAGGGAAGAGCATGGCCACTTAAAACTTCAACTCTGAACTATAATCCATAGAGATTTGCAGTGATAGAACTTCAGGAAAGTGATGTCTAAGGCTGCCTAGGTACTGCAGATGTACTTCCTTCCTTGGGTAGTGCAGTCTTGCTTAAATAAAATTATCTCTGAAATGAAAAACTCTTAAAGTGAGTGTATTTAAGCACTGAAACAAGCTGCTTGGAGAAGCAGTGGAGTCTGCATCTTTGGCAACACTCAAAACTTGACTGGGCAACGCTCTGGCAACCTGACTAAACTGTGAAACATCCCTTGTATCATAAATCAAGTACAAATCTCCTCGTATCTGGGGTTTCTTTTATTCGTAATCCTGGTTTCATGCCTTTGGCCAGTGCCTTGATTTTTTTTGAATAAAAAAGAATTACTTAATATCAAATTGCATTAAAATCAATCATTTGCAACTTTATACTTTAATATCAATTACTAATTTCTAATAGGCTTATCTTTTTTTAAAAAAGGCATTTTAATGTATGCTTTAAAAAATAGCCTTTTTTTTTTTTACCTGTCACAGCCAGTAGTAAGTTGGGAGACACTTCCAACATGGCAGTAATGGATAACTTCATTCTGCATCAGGATCCATGGCACTTTTCTTTATTCTTGGCTTTTGTGCATCCCTATAGTTCTCTTTATTTTCCAGTACTGTTCAGACCCTCCTTTTCCTCTCATTTGGCTCACCTTATTTCCCTTTTGTTTCTTTCTAGGCTGCTAAATTGGCCTCAGTATTAAAGAAAGTCTTAGAGATTGCAAAGTGAGTATGAGCTACAGTTTTGTAAGTGTGTGTTCCCTACTATGAAGGTTGATACCTTTCTGCCTCATGTCAAAGATGACTCATTTATAGACAGTAGATGCTGGCATTTCAGAGCAATGATGATGTTATCCCATCACAAAGGGATGGGAATAAGAAAAAGATGCTGGGGATGATAGTGGTTCCCTTGTTTTGTGTTTGGTACTGCAGACATGGGTGTGGGTTCTTCCTTGCTCAAATCCCTCTGGGGCTAGAGCAGCCCAGTTTTACTGCTGGTTATTCAGAGCTTCACAGTACCCCGTGTTGTCTGGATGCATTACACACCAGGAAGCTCCCCTAATGAATTTCCTCCACTTTTGCAGGACAAGCCATGTATGTCCACCATCAGAGGAAGGCTGGGTGCAGTTTCTAACTGGTGCAGTAGATCACAACATGAACAAAGTCAAGAACTTCACACAGGGTCAGCTTTAACTCTTCTGTGCCTACGTGTGTTGCTGCCACTGGCTCTGGCATCTGCATTTCCAGTGAACTTTGCTGTTCTTCAGCTGTTTGGAAAATAATGAGAACAATGTAGGAGAGAGCTTCACTGCTACTTGGAAGAACTTCTCCAGGAAGTTGCCCTTTGCCATTGCAGAAGGTGTCATTTTGCTTGGATTCTTGGGATGAGGCAGTGCTGCTTCTTAACGTGCCCTATTCTTCAGACATTACAACTACTGTGGGGTTCAGAGAAAAATAAAATATTGCTAGATTTACATTAGTTGCTTTATCTATCTTCAGAGGGCAAAGGATATATACAGAATGAAAGGGTCTTGCTTCTTTTGCAAGCAGCCCAGTGAATAATTATAAAATGTGCTGTACTGCTGCTGTTTCCTGTCTATTTTCTGTTCACTGTCTTAGAGACCGGTGAACAAGCTTTCTCTTATTTTCTCAGAAAGCAGCATGAAGTACTGTTTACTACCTTACCAATGTCAAGGTTCTACAGGGGGAGATATCCCCCTATATATATCCCTAGAGACATGCTGCATCTATCATCACTTTAAAGTTCCAGGATACCCTTTACTTTGTCACAGGTAGGGCAAAAGACTTAAGCACTGGTGGGCTCAGCACAGGTGTGGTGAGAACTGCAATGTCTGCTTCAGCATTCAGCCCATCTTTGTCACAGTGAGGTTCAGCTTCTAAAACTGCAGAGAGCAGACATAGTGGCAGATGGGAGAGAGTTGAGTTTGTGCAAATAATCAAAATCAGACATGGTTTTAAATACAACTTTTATTAAACTGTTAACATCTGTGCTTGCCCATGATCAGGGCACAGATCATGGCCACTCTTTTGTAAGGACCTGTTCTGAGCTGGGCCTCAGGCAGCTGCAATGTTGGCAGTTCTGCAGCTCTTCAGGTTCTGCAGCTGGAGGCAGGTGAGACATGCAGTGAGTCTTCTGGGCCCTGCTTGGGTAGGGGTGAATGGGATTTGCAGCTCTTGAGTGCTTTTAGCTTGCACAGAGCCCAACCTGAAAGCAGAGAAGGGATTATACAGGAATCACCCCTCTTTGTGTTTTAGTTTCCTTTTCTGGGATGTGCATTAGCAAGAAAGGAATGCGGTGCCAAAAAGGAAAGGAAAAAAAGAAATAGAAGAAAGCTGGCAGTTACTTGAGCTACCACAGTGAAATTGTCATCTAGCAGTAGTTTGGGAGGAGATGGGACAGGAGAGTTGAAACCCTCCATGGAGACATCTAAGGGGACTGTCCTAATGCAGCTTCTGGAGACAAATGTGGGGTGTTTGTCATGTGAAGGGGAGCATGTCCCTTTGATGGCTCTTGGCTAAGTCACATTTGCCTGGTTCTTCAGTAGAGAAGGAGAAGACACCACTGTCTTTATTGTTTACAGTGAGTCATGGATGGAAAGATGTCATAAACAGTACAGTTTTATTCCACTCAAGGATGTTCAAGTTGCTCACTAGAAAGTAATTGATTTCTCAACAGCAAATAGTTTCTAAATATCATAGCTCATTTCAGTGACCTCTAACTTTGTCTTATCTCATGTGTGTTTCTGACTAATTCTTGGGGCATTTCTCTGGTTATCCTTTTTGTTGGCAGGAGGTTTTCCTTTTGCTGTCTATGCCTTTGATGTTGAAGCTTTCATAGATGCCATATTGGCTTCAACTTAGGTATTATACATCTGTTGAAAGTTCTCTCAGCTGGCTTTTCTCCTTTTCAGTGTGAAAATCATCTGTATTATCTGTAAATAAAGGATGGGATGCTTGGGGCTTTCATGCCATAGTGATATCTTCCTGCCATGTTGTTGCCTGGTTATTTTTGGGGGACAGCCTTTCCTGTGCAGGGGTTTCCCTTGCTTGTATTGTGTCTCTTTTTCCATTTGCTGCTCTTGGATCAGTCACTTTGCACTTACCTGTAATTCCTTTGTCTGTAAATGAGCCCTCGCCCTGTGACTGCTATCACACACTGCTCCAGGGGTTCCATGAGGGGGTTCTGGAGGCTGATCTTTGCTGTGCTTGGCTCATACTGGACCATGTTTTCTGGGAACTGTTGAAAGAAGCAAATGAGCTGCAACTGAGAGAAGATATATTCTTCTATGATTAAAGGGAGATGTGTGATTTTTTCAGTGCCTGAGGTGCCATTTGCTAGAAGAGGCAAAGTCCAACTTAATTTCTTCTGCTCTGGTTTCTCAGAGAGCCCCTGAACCCAGCAGAATAGTTTTGCTGCTTATGACTATGAAAGCTGTTTTCTCCCTACTGCAGTGGCAGAATGACAGCCCCATCTTACCTCAATGGTGAGAGGGGAATCACAAAGGCTGATTTCTTCCTGTGCCAGGTACATGTAGGAGGAGTCCTCGTCTCTCAGCACGGCAGTCAGCCTGAGCAGGTGGTTCTCTCCCAGCTCTTTTCCAAACCATGTGTAAGGCACAGAGACCTGCAAGTTATTGACTGGAACAGAGTGGTGAAATAACAGGTGATGAGTCTGAGTCTGGTCTTTCCCTGCATGACACCTAGGAGTGTTCAGTGCCCAACATTGTACTAAAAGCTGCAGCATTTAAATGCTTAAGTGGCCTCAAGTGGAATTGCAGATTGAAAATCTCTAAGGTGATGTTGCCAAAGTGTTTTATTTCACAGAATGGGTGAGGTTGAAATGGGCAATAGTGGGTCATCTGGTCCAATCTCCCTGCCCAAGTAGGGTCATCCCAGGGCACAGGATTGTGTCCAGTCAGTTCTGGAATATCTCCGCAGTCTCTCTGGGAAATCACCTAGGATCAACTATTCAGCCAACCTTTTGTAAACCTAGGGCTAGGAGAATTTTTCTGAAATGAGAGCACTAGAGGACTTTTCTAGCCATGCACCCAGGAGAATCCTTACCTGAATTGCTGTGGAGGTTAAAATGAAACTCTTCCTTCCAAAGTTGGGCAATGGGCACACCATTATAATGCAGAGCCTGGATCCCAACTACCAGATGAGTAGCCTTTTCTCTATCACTGTTGTTAAACACTTCAATGGAAAGTGTAATATCTTGTCCCAGTTGCAAAGAACTACTTGACTGGAAGTGGATGAACAGGTTGACTGGCTCTTCCAGAGCAGTAGGAATAAAGATAAACTGTGTGCTGCTGCTGCTGCTGCTGGTTGTCTCAAGTTCCTTCATATTTCTGTAGGCTTTGTCAAGTACTTTTTTTTCCTGAAGAGAACCTGTCATAAAAATAAGGAAGTGCATGCTTTGGTACTCTTTTCCTGTTTACTAGTGAGAAGCAGCAGGAGAATGGCATTGATTTCTCCTGGTAGTACTGTAGATAACTGTTTCTAAGAGCACAGATACCCTTTTGATGCTTCTGGTTGGATCAGTTTGAAAGCTTCAACTGTCAGGATATTCATTGGATGTGCCTGACAAATTCTGCTTGGGAATAGTTGTCATAGTTTTTAAAACATCTTGGTGCTAGCATCTCTCAGAGTAGAGGAGGCAGCTGCTTTTTTTTGCTGTAGCTGAGGCACAGTTCCATGCTCTCATGTGTAGAGAAGTTGCAGTTGTCTCCTGCAGCCATGGAGACAACAAGCTGCAGGTTAAGATGGGGTGTTATGGTTGAGCCAGGGAAACAGCACTCAGGTTCTGAAGGGGAGCTACTTGTTGAGGGAGAGATTTAGGCAGTATCTGAGAGCACAGCAGTCAGCAGTCCTTTTTAGAAAGCTGGAGTCTGAAATACATCTATCCATATTTATATTACAGAGGTAATGGGAGGTGGATGTACCTAGAGTATAGAGATAACACAAATCAGAAAAGGTATTCCAGACATGAAAGTGCTTGGTGAACGAACACCTGGTTTTCCACAGACCTTAATGCCATTAAGCAGGGTGAAGTTTGGGTGATGACCTCTGCTTTGGCTCTGTAGACAAGGGGAATTAGGTGTTCTAGTGCCACTGAAGAAGGGGAAGTAGTGAGAAGTGGATGACCCTGGTGCTCTGGTTTGGCTCTGCTCTAGTCTTTTACTCCTGACTTGTAATAGTGACAAAGAATGTGCTCAGCCCTGTGCCTGCCCCATACCTTCAGGATATTTGTAGTTTTGTGTGATGTCCTCACAGCGCTCGCTGCCTACGCTCTTGGTGCTGATGTTGTTACCAGTGTATTTTGTGCCACCAAAGGCTGGCTTGAGGGTGTCATCTGCTTTGTGTATCCAGACATGACACTTGGCATTGATGGCAGCAAAGAAGTAGCAGACATCATAATCAACTTGTGTGTCCCCTTCCTTGATGGCATGAACAGGAGCTGGCCCACAGAAGGATAGACCTGAAGAGAAAATGTTGTCCAGTTAAGAATCAGATGCTTTCCCAACTAAACCCATCCCTAGTTTAGACCTGTATTGGTGAAATATCTAGTTTAGGAGGCCATTAGGAAGCAGTGATAGAGCTGTTAGAGCTACATGAGCTGCACAAACCAAACAGATAAATGATAGTTTTGTGCCTAAAGTCAACAGGGTGAGTCACTTTCTGTCTTTTTGCATCCTTCCACTAGAAGATGGGAAAGGAGGAATATTGAACAGCTTTATTTGCCCCTGCTTCACTTCCCCCCTGCTCTTGCTCAAGCCATCTCTGATATCTTACCTTTGCTTTTTTCCTGGCAGGTGGCATCCAGTGCCTGCCACCCACTGTACTCTGGTAGCAAGTCTGAACGAGCCATCCAGCATTCATTCCAAACGTGGAAGGTCCTGCAAGAGGCAACAGCATGAGCTTATATCCAGAGACTGAGCCCTGAGGTACAGCAAAGCTTTTGCCAAACCACAGCTGGTTAATGCTCCCTTGAAGGAGTTCAGTTCATATTGAGAAGAGCAGAGTTGTGTGTGGAGAAACAAGTGGAGTTTCTCCAGCTGGGCTGGGCTATCATTCTTCCTTTGTGGGCTCTAGAAACAGGGCACTCTTGAGTTTGGGTTGCAGCAGTTTATCAAGAACAGGTCTTGTAGGCAGGATCTCAGCTGAGCTGTGTCCTGTCACCTCCTTGCAGCTGTTTTACCTCTTTCCTTTCCCCTGTGTTTCATTTCCCACATCCAAGTATTGTCTCAAATTCTTGGGCCCTACCATGTGTTCTCACCAGACACGAGCGCTCTTGTCCTGTGTCAGCAGTGTCCCATCTTCATCATAATACTCATCCACACTCAGGCTGCTCTTGGTGTTGTGAGCCCATGTGAAGCCAGTGACCACCCTGGTAGGAATTCCCAGGCACCTCAGAACTGTGCAGAAGAGAGAGCTGTGAATCAGTTGTGCATCCTGCCCTAAGAGTGCCTCTGCTGATGGATGTAGAGCCTCTTCTGGTGCTAGGCCTGTTAGGAATGGCACAGGATTGCTGTTTGGACTTTGCAAGACGCATTCCTCCCTCAAGAAATAAGATTTCACATGTGCATTAAGTGAATGGATGTACTGATACTCTTATTTCGAAGGCAGTGATGCTGAGTGTTGAGGAAACTAAAGATCTGCCTCTCACCTGAAGATTAAAGGTTGTAGCAGCACTGTACCTGAACACAGGACTGCAGCAAACACCCAGCACTGTACCTGAACACAGGACTGCAGCAAACACCCAGCACTGTACCTGAACACAGGACTGCAGCAAACACCCAGCACTGTACCTGAACACAGGACTGCAGCAAACACCCAGCACCTCCCGTAGCGCACGGGCTGGAATTTTGATGCAATCCACTGCTGGAGGATGGGGCTGCTTCCCAGCCACGCGGAAGGGGCTGTCCCATTATAGTGTTGCCCAGGCTCATATTCTGTCAGGCTTCTAAATTTACTGCAGTTCAGCTGCAGAGAAGGAGGAGAGAAAGATGTGTTGAGGAATTGCCTCTCTTTGGTAGGCCCACCTGATCCTGTTTGTGGAAGCTGCTCCCAAAGCAGATGAAACCAAGAGGACATTTTTTGTGCAAAGCATGAAGGTCATGGCTGAGCAGAACAGGGGCAGCAGTCTCCTCTGAGATTTATTCAGTAAGTGCACTTTCACTGCTAAGAATCTCCTGAAGCACTACTTGTCTGCTGAGGGAGTATCAAGACAGGCTGGAGATGGGCAGGAGGTGTTGTTTGGAACAGGCTTCCTCTTTGGTCAGTGGTTTGGCCTAACCTGGGGGTGAGAAGGTGCCCCCTGCTCAGGTCAGGGCTGCTCTCTGCCCTCCTTACCATGGCAGCAACTGCTCGGCAGACGTGGACGGGGTTTTTGCGCTGGGCAGGATCCTTTTCTCTTTGGAAGTGCTCCCCCAGAGCCAGCAGGATGAAGCAGATGTCAACCATATCCTCCTCAAACTGAAACAAGAAGACATCACTTCAGGAAATTCTCCATGAACTTTTGTTCTCTTGAGTCCCTACAAGGGTTTGTGCCTGTGCAGATTGTTTCTCCCTTTCTGCTGCTAGTTTTAGGTAAGTGGGCTGTGAAGGAGGGCTCCAGGCAGAGACTTGCAGGGGGAGCTGAGGACAGACCTCCAACTTTATTGCA
This sequence comes from Hypocryptadius cinnamomeus, assembly GCA_013400635.1. Taxonomy (NCBI): domain Eukaryota; kingdom Metazoa; phylum Chordata; class Aves; order Passeriformes; family Zosteropidae; genus Hypocryptadius; species Hypocryptadius cinnamomeus. The sequence goes on along the minus strand of VYZP01068647.1, from coordinate 44,591 downwards.
GGTGGGAAATGTATCAGCACGATACTGTGTCCCCTGACTGAGGGAAATTGATGCTTTTCTGGAGCACTTTCTACACTGGCACAGAGATAGTTTTATGATCTGCTGGCACAAAAGTGAAATAATCACTGGCTATGTCAGATAACCTTAGACAAACAGGAAGATCTTGTCCTCACTTCACCTGTTATATAGAGACAGTATTATTAAGCTCTGTTAAATGTTTTTATACCTGTTGATGAAAGGAAGGCACACAAAGCTCAGATACAGATCAATCCATTCCTTTATAGAGGACTGCCTGAGAAGGAAGCTAAAATTACATGTGCTGGGTTATAGGACTTCATACACAGGTCCCTGTTCTCCTGCACAGGAGGTAGTGGGTGCAGAGGACATGGAGATGAATAGAACTCTTTCATCAGAGCATCCTGTACACATCAGATTTATGCACCCTTCCTCTGCTGGTGGTTGGAAGAAAGCAGATGTATTTGACCTCTTGCTTACCTGACCGAAGTCCCAGGGTTGGGCTAGGATTGCATTTTCAGTCCCCTGGTAGATGATGCCATCTTGGTTTAAGATGTACTCCTGCCTCTGTGCCTCATTAGCCAAGAACACCTCATCATCTAGATTAGAGAAAAAAAGCATCAGGAAGAAAGCATTGCTGGTCTCAGATGCACTTGCATCTCTCATGCATCAGCAGATTCCACTGTGCTTTGGCAGTCCCTGGCATTCTGCTCTGAAAAATACCACAGACTGTGAATCGGACAGGAAAGAAGAATTTCATTGTCATCTCCATTGCCTTGTCCAAAAAGTTCCTCTGGACCCAGGCTGTTGCACTGGCTGGCTCTTCTACTCTCCTGGCTGATAAGGTCTAATACTAAGAAAGATACAGAGGCCTTAACCAGACCAATTACAATCTTGACTCATCCTAAAATCTCTATTATAGGAAACACTTAATCAAACATTTTTCCCTTAGCAGAAGGACAGGGCTCTTGCAGCAGAGCACTCCAGCGAAGAGGCAGAAGTTCTGAAGCAGGAAACTTTGGGCTTCACGAGCCCCTACCTCTCTGCTGAGGTGCTGTGAGGAGCAGGGCAGGAGTGGAAGGCACACTGGGTGAGTCAACCCCAGCCTCCTTCCATGGAGGCAGTGCCACAGCTCCAAAGTTTTTTTTGTGAAAGGACTGATCCCAGCCTGCCTTTCTGTTTCTGACCACCTACCTCGGCACCAGGGATTAAAGAGGAGGGTGAAGTTGCCCAGGAGTTGAGGGGATTTGGAGGCACGTAAAAGCAGAGTGTACTGGCCAATGGGGGCATTGGCAGGTGTGTTCACACACAGGGTCCAGAAGTCTGTGTCCTGTTCCTCCACTGCTGCACTCCACTGCTTCTGGTCTCCCAGGCTGGAGATGGGAAATTCAGCCTGGATTTCATCTGCTTTGGAAGAATGTGGTCCTGCAGACAAAGAAATCTGGTTGTGTTTATTCCAAACATTGTCTATTCCTCACCTGTGCTGACTGCAGGGACCTTGTCTATCTCTGGAGCCATAGCTCTCCTTGTGAGAGGGCCATGGCCCTTTAGCAGCTTAATGCCCACTGAACATTGCTAAGGTCAGTATTGCACTCAGGCCTCCATGCTTGAAACTGAGATGTGCTTTCCATAGATTTGAGAAACCAGGAATGGCCAGAATGGTGCGGCCCTGCTGTTCCTGTGGAATTTAGTGTCTTGTAACAGAAGTCACAGCCCAGTGCTCACAATATGGTAAAACAAGCTGGGGCTGAAAGCTGCTGCCCTTCTCAGAGGTCTCACTAGAAAACATTCTAACAGAAAAACCTGTGACAGGCCAGCTGGGTTTGAACATTCCTAACCCCAAAAGCCAGAAGAGATCCCATGAGTATTTTGTAATCATGGAATAGTGAGGCTGTGTTGGTTATTGTGCTGCAGTGTCTCTTCTGGAAGGGATCTGGTTGTGACCCTGCAGCAGCTGGAGACTCTACTTTGCCTTACATAAACACTTCACTGGCCTCACATCTAAATTTGGCACCCCTGTCCAGCTCTGGAGATGGCTTTTGCCCCCAGCTCTGTTCTTCAGGTGGGTGGAGGAGCAGAGCTCTGGTAGGTTTGTAATGGCATTACCTGTCTGTACAATGAGGAAGGTCCTCTTCATCTGCTTCAGGTAGTTGTGTATTGGAGCTGAGAAGCTCACAGTGATGGTGAATGGCTGTCCCCGCCTCACTATGAGCCTTTTAGTGCTGATTTCTTCTGTGTGGTGGCTTTTGTTGTTCTCTGGGATCATGAAATCACATTTTTGGACGCTCAGACCTGTAGCGTGAGAAGACAGAGAATGAGTTTGGGGCTGTGAGCTGGCTGCAGTAGGGCCCTGAGCCACATTCTGGGACACACAAACAGCTGATTAGGTGTTTCTCCACTCAGACATTCTCCCCCTTCCTTTGAGACTTTCTATCCAGTAATGGTAGGGACTTCACTCTGAGCTTGGTTGTTCTGGTGTTGAGTGACTGTTGAGCTGCCTTTGTCTATACCTGACATCATTAAATGCACTGGTGCAAACTTCACTGCTGGTTCAAATGCACAGCTGGATCAAACACCAGTTTTCCTACTTTGTACCACATCAGTTGACAATGTCATACCCAGAGATGCAGGAGACAGAAAAGATCCTCCTGTCTCCTGCACAGGCTTTGTACACATCACATGTGCTTCCGTCCAGCACCAGAAGACAGAAAAAAATTGTCACAATTTCAAGCACCCAGTTACTCCCTGTTTTATCTCAGCCTTGGGGTCATCCTGACCTTATTTACCTCTTTGGCTTGTAGCTCATCACTAAGATCCTTGGCCCTGTGGGTTGTAACTGCTGCCCCTTATGTGACACACGCTGTCACCTACTTCCCCTTGCTGACCCATGCTTCTCCCTCTGTTGCAGCTAAAAAATTAAAATCCATAAAGCATTTCTCTGCTATCTAAATTGATTGCTCCTGTGCTAAAGCCATAACTGCTCTCTTTGCAGATTTCACTGCTCTGCTCTCTCCTGATGTCTTGTCCTGTCTTCTCCTCTGCATTGATACCTTCTCCCATTGTGGTTGTCCCTTCTGTGTTTGCTGGGGACTCTTAGTGGATTCTGTGCTTTGTTTCTCTTTTCCCCCTATAAATTTTTTTCCATGTGATGTTTTCAGTGAATTATTCTGGTCCAGCTTTCAAATCCCATCATGGCTGTCCCAGTTCAAAGCCCTGCACCAGTTCAGGCCTTATGGAGCCAGCTCTGACCTCATCTGTTTTCTTCTCTGTGATGAAGATGTCTGTTCTGTCTGTCTTGTAGAATAGTGAGTGATGTGGAGTCTGGCTCCCTCTCCATCATATGACTTTTCATGGATCTTACTGTCACTTTCTTCAAGGTTGCCTGGAACCTTGCTTCCCTGCTCCAGGGGCTCAAACACTTGGTCATCTCTGTTTCAGTTGTGTAGTCTCCTTAATTCCTCCCACCCCCTCATTCCCTGTGCTGAAGATTCATTTACCTTTGCTTCCAAACCCTCATCTGTCTGCCCTAGCTGCTTCTTGCTGCTTCTCAGACTCCTCTCAGGCATCAATACCAGCTTTTGATTGCTGTGTCTTTTCGTGCAGTCTGCCATGCAGACTGAGCTCTCTAAACCTTTAGAGCACTTGGCTCCTGCCCTGCAAGCTCAGCTCTTCCACAAACCTCATGAGCACTGTCTTGGAGCAAGAACAGTTGTCTCTTCCTGACACACAGCTGGCAAATGCTTGGAACTAACAAAAATGATTTTTACTTACCTTGGCCCATGGCTGGTTCCAGGTACCATGAAAATATTCAGCTTCTGCTTGCTCTGGTGGGCAGTGGCTCCTTCCTCCAGCTGTCTTAAAAACTGTTCTCTTGCAAAGTTGTTTGCTTGATTTCTTTGTACAGGGTGGGACGTGGTGTTGCCACCTTTCCAGCTTATCTGGTGTGCAGATGTTCAGGACTCTTTTATCTCTCAGACCACACTGAAGACGGGCTACAGAAGAGGTGAAATTCCACAGCAGGATGTGAAGCATTTAGAGACAGCCAGTGACAATTCCTTCAAGGAGCTCTGCACTGAGGAGCCCAGAGTAGGAAATGCAAGTCTTGATATGGCTCTGAACAATGCACAGAGTGCACTTCCAATGTAAGTGTTGGACAGCTGCTCTCCAACATTGACCCCAAGCTACTTAGATCCTAAACCCTTCAAGGAGTTCAAAAATATAGTCAGTGCATCCATTGCTCTTGTGCCTAATTCAGAAAAGTGAAACCACCTAAAAATGAGAAAATGTGTTAAAAGAAACAACTGAATTTGTGTAGCTTAATGCAGATTATTTAAAAATACTGAGTGGAGACTTGGACTAAATACATTCCTAAAGTTGCTGTAGTATAAAAGGAATGTCACTGGATTGATAATAATTTATCAAAAGACAAGAAATAAGATATCAGAAATTAACAGCTTTCACTCTGGACTGAATCATCAATAGTTTTGCAGAAACCTATGATCTCCAACAAACTTAAGAATAATTTGAGAAGTTGGTTACATAATATAGTCCAGTGAGTTTGGTGGTTTTCTTAGTATTTCTTTATTAAACTTCACACTTGTTTGCTTATATGCATCATTTAAGCTAAAAACAAACTCTCTCGAGTTTTAGATTTTTGCAGCATAGCCTTAATTGTATGGATTCACTTTCACAGAATAATTGCAGAGTGGTTGAGGTTGGAAGGAACCTCAGAGGTCATCTTGTCCAAGCTCCTGCTCAAGCAGGGTCTCCAAGAGCTGCTGCTCAGCTCCTGTTGTGATGAGCCCAGCTCTGGGCACAGCACTCCAGGTGTGGCCTCAGCAGTGCTGCCTAAAGGCAGGAATCACCTCCCTTGACCTGCTGGCAGTTCTTTACCTGAGGCAGCCCAGGACATCCTTCCCTTCTTTGTGGCAAGGGCACTCTCCTGCCTTGTGTGAGCTTTGACTGCTCTGACTTTATTACAAAGCCTGCAGGTCACCAGATGTGCAGAAATTGGGAGCACTAAGAAGGACATAGGGAAAATCTTTCAGAAAATTCTGTGTTTATTGTCAGCATACGTTTTGCAATGTTAATTATATGTGATTTTTTGTATATGTCTTGAACTTTTTTCTTACATAACAAGCTAAACACAGTATGTGATGGCTGATCTGTTCTCTTTCAGTCTATGCAAATTGTAAACCGACTGTGCTCAAACTTCTGACTTTCTTTGCATGATCAATGTTCTTAAATGCACCCTTGCAGTATATGTATGAGTTTTGAACCTCTAAATCAGAGTGGTTTAGATACAAGGAGATATTTATCCCATCACCACTGCCTTGTAACGACTGTGTATACACACAGTACCATCTCTTGGTCAAATTGGCAACTGCAAGTAGAATTTCCTGCACTTCAACTCTGAAAAGAGACCTACTTATCGTCCCTTTGTGTCTTTCTTGACACTAAAATGGGCTAAAAAAGCCCACGGAAAAGGTTAACACCCAAAAGAGACTTCTGCATGTAGTACTCAAGTGTTTGTACTGGCATTCCATCTGGTGAGAATGAGCCCCCTGTCCCCAGGCTGTCCCTACATCCAGGGCTGCCCCATCCCAGGTGCAGAATCCAGCATTTGCCTTTGTTAAACTTAGTTGGTTTTGTCACTTCTCTATCCATTGCATCTCTGACATGCTCCTAGAAATCTCGAGGAAAAGTAATCCATAAGATCCTTGGAAATGTCCATCCTGCCTGGGTATTACTTTATTATCTTATGGTGTGCAGGGATACTTGTTTTACAGGTCCAAACATAAATCCATAAAAACTTTATTACCTTTAAAAATAGAAGCTTAAACTGTTTCCTGAGTAAGCATCTTTAATAACTGGAGCTCTCTCTGAATGTAGTGATCAAAAATTATATACACCCTTTTATTGTGTCTACATTTCCAGCTTTGATGTGGCACACCCATGAATTAGATAGGAATTTTTATTTTGAGGGGAATTTCTTGTTGCTTTAGAGCAACCAGAAATGCTTACACTGTGCCTTTAGTTTTGTCTTTTACAGTGAGCAGTGCCCTCCACATTCAGTACAGGAGAGGGACAGACCAAGAGGTAAAGCAGTGAGGCTTTGGTGACAGAACAATGTGATTTGAGACCAGCAACTACGGCTATTTCTGGTTGATTTTATTTTTTTTAATCTGAATCTAGAAACTTAGAAGATCAGAATGATGGGGAGAAACATTCACTACCCTGGAGGCTGATTTCAGTGTGTTTCAAGACCAATTCATGGTTATGAACGTGTCATATCAGTGAGTGCTCATTGGATTTTTTTTCGGAGTGGTCAAACTGGAATGAGGGCTGGCTGGGTCAGCCTCTTGGGCATGCTCTTATTTAAACTGCATATTTATAAAGAAAAATACTGACAATTAGCCATTCTACTCCACCAACTCCCACTGACTTCTGACCAAGGGCTGTGTAAAGATTGCAGGTTTGACAAAAGCAATTTAAATCCTTCCTGGGGCACTTACATGTTTTTCTCTGTAATAATCATTAGCATAATTGAACAGTTGTCTCACGTCTCATGCAGGAAGAATGTGTTTCTCCTGCATGGCACTGGCCAGATCTGCATTTTCACACTCAAACTGAGCTGGGTGTGGTTGCTGAGGGCAGATGAAAATGCTGACACTGTGAAAACCCAGCGAGTGTTGCAAAGCCTGGAACTTGGCACAGGCTCTACAGCGCTGGTTTCCCTTTGAACTGCAGCCTTCCTTTACAGGTAGTTAATGAGGATGAGGTCATTCCAAGCTCATGTGACAAACACTGTCTGAAATAATTGCCTGGATCGTGTTTAAGAAGGAATACTGAAGGAATTTGAGTGTTTTGGCTGTACTGTGTGTTAAATATAATGTCAGTCTGCATTCTTGCAAGATTTAATGAGATTTTCCGAAATACCATCACTACCTCAAGGCCTTTTCTGAGGCTAGTAGAGGACTGTATACCCTGACTCTCCAAGATCCTGCAAGACTTAATTGATAGGTGCAAGGCTACCTATTCCCCTCTCCTTTGCCTGGAGAAATCTGGATTCCTGTGTGTATGTGTGTGTGTGTGTGTGTGTCCTTTTCAACCTTCATTCCAGTCTCTCTGGGCTGACTAGTTTTACCAAGCTTCCACATCCACTGTAAGTATATGTGTGGGTGGCAAAATATTGTAATTGATGTAATAAAATAGGACTTTGCATGTTTTGAAGATTTTGTTGGCTTTAAATCAAAGAAATATTTAAATGAGTCCTCAGTTTAATCTGTGTCAGAGGCTCAGTTTGTGTGCATGGGACATTTTGGGGGAAGCTGGTCCTGCATTGCTGGACAGCACTGACTGTCAGGAGCAAAAAGTCAAATTGTCTTTTAGGAGCACTCAGATCCTTGCTATATTGGCTTGTTAACTTTGCAAGGAGTGAATGGACACATTAGGGATTTGGATATGGGTGGCACAATGCCTCTCTCATGAATGATGATCTGCTTTAAGCAGCTTTGTGGATGAGGATGAGTGACTGTTAATTGTGAATTTTTTTTTGTCTTTCTGATGTCCTTTTTCTACTTTTCTACTTTCTCATTTTTCCAGTCATAAGAAGAGAGTTCTGTTGTAGCACTGCCATATCTTATTGCTGTATTTTCCTTCTAGCAATAAGATTAAATTATAAATTTAATTCTAGAATTTAATTATGTCAGCTACTTGGATGGTACTTTGGCTAGTACTGAATGAAACATATTTAGTGGATATAAGCCTGGAGAAGTGAAGGTTTCAGGGACACCTTATAGTTCCTTCCAGTGCCTGAAAGGGGCTTACAAGGAGGTTGGAGAGGGACTTTTCACAAGGGTGTAGGGAGATTGGACACGAGGGACTGGCCTTAAGCTGCAGGAGGGCAGGTTTAGATTGGATATTAGGAAGAAATTCTTCCCTGAGAGGGTGGTGAGGCCCTGGCACAGGTTGCCCAGAGAAGCTGTGGCTGCCCCATCCCTGGAAGTGTCCAAGGCCAGGTTGGATGGGGCTCTGAGCAGCCTGGGACAGTGGAAGGTGTCCCTGCCCGTGGCAGGCAGCTGAAGCAAGACGAGCTCTAAGACTCCTTCCAACTCAAACCATTTTATTATTCTGTGATAATTAAATTGCATTCCATGAAGCTTATAAAACCAGTGATTTTAAATGATGTTCCTTGGAAATCCAGCTGCTATTATTGCTACAGGCTCTAATGCTGGAAACCATCACACTTGATCGTCTCCAAGTTTAATTATATAATGATTCCCACTAGTAATTGTATGTGTGAAGGCCCATAAAACAGGCTAGAGAATGAAAAAGGTGACACTGTCTTTACAGTATAGTGTCTGGTACCTTTTTATTAGTTTCTGTTCATATTACATCACTTTATTTTGGCTTAGTAATCTGCATTTTTGTGCTTCTAGTCATAAGAATGCATGAACACTGCACCAGCCTCATAAACAGGCAAAACTGAGCTGTTGTGCAGGTTATATCACTGAGCAGGAGCCACATGAAGCATCACAAATCCTTTAATGTCTGAAAAGTGGGTGCAAACCAAGTCCACCTGAAGCTGCCTGGTGCCACTCCTGTAGGGAATGATTTCAAATTCCACTGTTGAAGTCTCCATGGGGGCCATTCTTTCCACACTAAAAGAGAGAATGCATTTTTAAGTTAAAGCAGCTAAAAAATTCTTGCTATGTATTCTTCTGAGTACCTAAATTTAAGACTGTATGCCACCTCTTCACTCCCTGAGCATTCTGTAATTCAAATCTTGGCAAAAGCGGGGCAAAAACTCCATCTGCTGTTTGGAGACATGGTGGCATTTTGTCCAAGGCTGGTGCAGATGAAAGCCATGAGGTTGACAGAATCACTTTAAAAGCCCCACTGGTACTCCAGATTTCCCAGCGAGGTGAACAAGTGACCGGCCTGAAGCGTTTCCGTACCGGATTCGGAGTTGCTCTTTGAGCAGGCCACTGCCTTCAGCTCTCAGGACACAGTCTGTCACCTCATCAGACACAGGGTTGGTAAATGTGACCTCCACACTGACAGGCTTGTGTACCACAGCTGCACCAAGGACCTACAGAGAGAAAACATTCTGCTCAGCCACAGCATCAGCCTCGTGTCTTCACAATGCTTTTCTCCTTTCATTCCTGTAGCAAACCACTTACCCTTAGGATCACCTGGGCAGGAAGGAGCCAGGAACTAGTTCATATGCATAGTTTTGGACAGCAGAGTTCAGCCTTGAATGAGCCATCCAGTGTGGCTAAGAATCAGCAAACTGCTGTAGAATCTCCCTTTTTTAACTAGGTCAGTGCATGGTTTCATGTATAACATGACACTCATCAGAGTGAGAACAGAATGAGAATAGAAGTATTGGCATACATGGTTAACTACTGGAGGCACCATAAATTAGCTTTAACTAGGCTAAATGAAAGGTTTGGGATTGAAGAACATGGGAGGTGTGAGACAGAGATGAATTGTGGTATCTCAGGGAAAAGAATGCAAATTTAGTAAATAAACATATTCATTACCTTATTTTGGCTGAGATAATGTGGAATTGGTATATCTCGTATATATTTGTAAATCATGTAATATTAGGCAATGTCATTGGGAGGTCCATCAGCACAATTGCACTTCTCTATTACTGTCTCCATGTTTATAGGGAAGTTTCAATCAACAGAAACATAAATGCTTCTTAAAACTTAATCACTGAATTGAAGTAATTTAATCCAGGTACCTGCCCTACATAAACTGGCTCTGTTATTTTCATGACACAGCACAGAGACTTTTTACAAAGTCTCACTAGAACTTGGTATACAGAAATTGCCAGACCTGCAAAAAACCACATTTTTACTCCTGTATGTGTGACCTTGCTTTTCTTGTATGCTAGTGACAGAGTGGTTTGGGACAACTAATCTAGTCTGGAGGCCCTGAAGGACTCTGCACATTACCATATTCCCTCTGTGTTATTTACAGTAAGATGAGCAGATAGCATTTGATCCCATGAGTTATGCAGCATTTAAATCTGCTGTCCCAAACCAGTTCAGCTCGTTCATGTGGATGTGATGGGCCATGCAAAGCCAGGACTGTCCCTGGGCAAACATAGTGCAGGATCTCTCCTGTAGGCTAAGAACTGCTTTTTATTCATTGTAGAACATTTGTCAAAAGTCAGTTAAAAGTGGAAAGAAGAGAAAGCCTCCAGTTCTAATTAATCATTTGGGAAGTGTTGCAGAAGGTGAAAAGTGACACTTATCATGATACAGTTAAAGAACTTTGAATATTGGTAATAGAGAGACTCACAGCCCCAGGTGTTATCAGCTGGTCAGTGAAGGTGTCTTTGGTAAAAATCAGTCTTCCTAAATAAACTGGAAGATATTGATCAGACTCTTCTAACAGAAGAGGAGGTCTAAATATGGATGAGATTTCTTTGTCTGTCTGTATTCTGCCTGCCCATCCTTAGGTAAACTTACCTTGTAACTGTTGTAACACTGAGAACTTTATCAGTGCCACATTAACAAGCACTGGCAAGAATATCCCAGCACAGCTATGCCATGGAAAGATTTTCCTCTTTTTTTAGTGTATTTCATTTCATTTGTATTATATGGCCTATTACTACAGCAACGAGATCCAATCACCCTCAGGCATGATTTCACTTCCATACTCCTTCCCATGAGGAATAGATGGAGTAGGAATTCCAGTTGCTGCTTCTCAGCACATCTCTCTTGGGTCACAGAGGGGACTAGCTTCTACCTTGATGGTGAGAAAGGGATCCTGGAGCACAATATCCTTCTCAACCAGAAGTGAGGCTCCCCGTTTGATCTGGCACACAGCAGTCACCAGGATCTTCCTGTCATCCATCAGAGAGTTTTTGTACTGGGAGTAGGAGATCTTGAAAGAAATCTCTTTCACTGTAATGGAAACAGAAACAAAATTTCCCTCTCTTTTGTCTGAGTATCAGCTATCTCTAAGATACCTGTGTTTTAAAGAGTAATGCTCTCACCACCCTGGGGCTGCACATTTGTGAGTGTTGACACCAACAGACAGGAATGATGCTCATGGGTGACTTCTTACATTTACATAAAGCACTAAATGATCAGGTACAGCTTGGTACCTGGACAGATCTGAGGATGGATGGATGTGGCAATACCTGCTGGTGTTTTTTTCATTTATCTGAAGCTGGGGTTTATTGCTCCTTCCTTGCAAAGAGGGCAGAGGTCAGGGGGTGGGTTGGTTGAAATGCCCTTGCAGATGCAGCTGTTCAGCATCTGCCTTGCACAATCAGAGTTCTGTGCCAGTGAGGAAGGCAATGGAACTCAGTATAGTGAGAAAAAGAGTTCTGCTGGAACTCTGGAATGAGTTCTAATGTGTAATGTATTAGCTTGAGAGGGTAGTTCTGTTCATCAGTGCTGCCTCTCATTTTTCAGCACTGTCCCTCTAAAAGCAGGGCAGAGACCACTCTGCAGGTGGTACAGCTCTTCCTGAAGTTGGTAGTTTCTGTTGTGCTGCTGTGAAAGTTGTAGGCTTGTTTTTCCCCCTTTAATCTGTCTTTTTGCTTTGCTTAGGGGGAGCCAGCATCTCACTGTTCCCCAGTCTATGTCTCTCAGTTGTTGTCTCAGCAAAAAAGGTCATAATGTAGCACCAACAGTGGCTGTGTTGGATCAGACAAAAGGTCACCCTGCTCATTCTCCTTTTTGTCAGTGCCTGAAAACAGACACTTAAGACAGGGAAAATATGTGTGTTTCTTTTCCCCTGAATAGCCTTGACCTCCAACTGTGCAGGTCATACACTTCATGAACCATTTTTTATTTTCACGTGATCTGACCACAACCCAAAACTATGTCTTGTCCAGTAATAAAAGCTGTAATAAAATCAAAATTACCTTCTTCAGATCCAAGTTTAACAGACCTATGCAACTGCAAAATCTCTGCCTTGGGTTTTCTGGTGTAGAGAATGGCTGAAGCCTTCAGTTTAACCTTTATGTTCTTAAAATCTGAGATCAGGTTTTTGAGTGTCAGGGTAAGGAGGATGTCCTGGCCAACCACAGGAGATGCATCAAGGAGCAGCTTCCCCGAGACGCTGGGGGTTTGTGCAGGCTGTGCCCTTGAAAATCGTCTTCTGGGTCTTGGAATTTTGCTTCTTTTCCCAGGTCTTTTCACACCAAGCAGCTTCAGTGCTTTCTTGTACACCTGCCTTTCTTTCAAGGATCCTGCATTGAAAGGTACCATGGTCAGAGATCTCATGCATGTACTGGGTGTAGTGCAGTGGAGCCATGGCTGAGCTCAGACATTCAGGGAAGCTGAGAAGGGCAAAGATGCTCAAGAGGAGAAAGTGAGGTCTAACCCTAATGTGAATTTTGGCACAAAAGCAAATGAATGTGCATGGCCATGAAGGCTGGAAAGTAAAACCTGCCCATCAGCTGCAGGTGGCTGTTCATGGGCACCCCTTAGAAGCTGTGGGCAATAGAAAGGTAATTCTGGGAAAGCTCAGTTCTGCATAAGGTGGGGCAGTTGCCATCTCCTCCAGCAGGTAAGGAACCCTAAGAGTTTGAAAATTCACAATTGCTTGGCTCTAGAAGTAAAGAAATTTAGTCAGTACTCAGTCCAACAAAGGCCTTAATTCTTTTCACATCTGATCATCAGTGGCAAAACTATTGTAATAAAGAATTTACCTTCTGGATATTTGTAATTAGCAGTGACATCCACACGGGAGTTGCTGCCCACTGCTTTGGTGCTGATAAATTTTCCAATCTTCCTGGTATCAGAATAAATTCTCTCTTTTCTTTTCTTGCTATAGCGAATCCAAGTAACACAGTCAGCATTCACTGCTGCAAACACAAAGGGGCTGTCGTAATCCAGGTTCACATCCCCTTCCTTAATGGCTCTGGTGGAGGCAGGACCACACTGATAGATGCCTGTATTAGAGAGGGAGAAGTTGAACAACACAAATCCTCATGCTGACAGCAAGAGGGAGAGGCAGCCACTCCAAAGACACATTTGGGAGAAGTAAAACAACATAAATCCTCATGCTGACAGCAAGAGGGAGAGGCAGCCACTCCAAAGACACATTTGGGTCAAGTACACTGTTTTCATGTCTGTGTAATGTGGTAACAGCATGCCCAGAGATTCCACGTGCACTTTGTATCAAAAGGTGAGGCGGCAGAGGAGGCTGGTAAGGAGAGCTAAAGCTTCTGGTGATGTGTGCCATGAGAAATGTTCTCACCCACCAAAGGCTGCAAGGCTGCATGCAAAGCTGTCAGGTGAAAGGAGAGGAGTCAGAAGTACAGTCAGACTTAAGAGATGGGAATCAACAGTGCTGGGAGTGCATTGAGAAGAGCCAGGAATCTGAATTTGTTAAACCTGGTAGTAAGGAATGGGATGGTGTGATGTGAGGAGCTAAGACAAGGCAGGGTGAGATAAGTGAACTTAAGATGTGCTGGCTTTTGTTGAGGCAGACAATTGAAATTTAAAAAGAAAGAGTTGTTATGCTGGTCAGCGATCCAGAGGCTGACAGAAAAGCTCCTTGCTGGAGATCGATGTGGGTATTGCTTTTCTTGTGCACCAAAATTAATGCTACATCTAAGGGAATATATAGAAGAGAATTGTCCTGAAATTTTTGCTAATTTCAAATTTCATTTTTTTACTCCTGGTAATCTTTAGGAGTAATACTATCTACAGGTTTTTATATTTACAACAGTGTTACCTTTGCTTTTTTCCTGGGGTGTTGCATCCAGAACCTGCCATCCATCATAAAAAGAGCCGAGGTCTCTTCTAATGAACCAGCTTTCATTCCAGACATGGAAATTCCTGCAAGGCAGGTAGAATGCAGAATATCAGATTTGTACAATGCAAGAAATAATCCTAATTGAGTGAATGAAAACTCTGTGGAGAGAGCAGCTGCTGTACTCCTTACATGAGTACCTCCTTTCCTTTTTTTTGCCAGCTTTTTGTGTTATATCTCTGAGAAATGGGATGTTATGAAAAAGAAATATTAAAAGGAAAATACTTCATTTCAGAGTCAATAATTCAATATTGGACATTCCCAAACAAAAAGCCAAAGGTCTGGTGTGGAGTTTTATATTACTGGGAGCATGAGGTCAGGGTGGTTTTTCAGGAGCACGATTCTAGGTATTTTAATTAGTGGGGAATATAATGGAAGAAATATTAAAGAAATATGCATATTTACCACACACTGTCTTCACTCAAGTGCAGGTTGTTTCCAGACACGTCAATGTACTTATCAATACTCAGATTTAGGTTCTTGTCATGGGCAGAGTTGAAATTTGTAATAACACGAGTAGGTATTCCCAAGCATCTCAGTACTGCAATACAGAATACCATAAAAGCTCTGTAAACCTATTTTGCAGACATATAGAAAGTTTTTTTCTTGGTCACACAGTTTAGTGTATGTTTTCAGTGTTGAAACAAGCCCTCAGAAATTTCCCTCCAGCTATGATGCAAGTCACAGTCATTGTGCAAAATTGCTTAAAAGACACTTCCACTGACATGACATTCTTAGTTGTCATGACCTTTTTAATAAGAGTTTGGTTCACCCATTTATTTTAATCTTTGATTCTTCATCCTCTTCTCTCTCCCATTTTCCCTCTGTTTGTTCCTTGTTTCTTTTTCCACTTTTGGAGATACACTTCTCAATTTTCCTTTGTATTTTCCCCAAAGAGGTTCTTGTGTCTCAGAGCAGCTCTGACTGGACACTGCTAGGATGAAATTATTTTCCTGACTTGCAACTCCCTTTACAGGTCCTCAGAACTGTGACTTGCTCTTGTGTCCCAGCAGGTAAGATACAGCAGTAGAAAACTAGCAGTGTGAGAAGATGGACTTAAAAGAGTACTGGTTTTCTTTGAATCCTAGCTTTGAAACAGGAAACCTTGCTCTTTTCACCAGCCCAGCCTGGAAAACCCCTTTGTTTTTTGTTTACTCACAAAGCTGTCATGCATTATTACAACCTGTAAACTGAAGGATTAACCCTTCACACACGGAGAGCAGAGGTTCCTCACTCTCCCTGTCAGAGCTGAAACAGCTTGGACAGAATTGTCACAAAGTTCCTGCAGGACTCGTAGTGAGCTGCCTCTGTGGTGTCATTTCCGTCTGTCCCAGTGTACCTGTGCAGGTGACTCCTGCAAAGACCCAGCACTGGCCGTAGCGGACGGGTCTGTACCTGGCCCGGTACCACCTGCGCAGGATGGTCACGCTCCCGCTCCAGCGCAGGGGGTTTGTTCCTGAGCGGAACT
Source organism: Hypocryptadius cinnamomeus (assembly GCA_013400635.1). Lineage (NCBI taxonomy): Eukaryota > Metazoa > Chordata > Aves > Passeriformes > Zosteropidae > Hypocryptadius > Hypocryptadius cinnamomeus. Next base: position 29,314 of record VYZP01068647.1, on the reverse strand, counting down.
TCCCGCTCCACTTCCCTTCCAGCACTCCCTTCTCATCGTTGCTGTTAACCTGAAAGAGTCCTTCTCATGAGAGAATTAAAGTATTTACAGGAAAAGAGAGGGAAATAGTTAGAAGTGACCCTGTGTGGGTAGCACTGTTCTCGTTGACTGGGTGGTGGGACAGAGTGTTTGAATTTTAGATAAAATTTTGTCTGGTCAAAGGCCACCACTGGACCAAACCCAGACCAGATTGTAGAATCTGCTGATTCAAACTGCCTTGTTTTCAATACAAGTGGTTCCAAATGTACTGACTGACACCTGTTTATGTTTTCTCTGTTTCATCCATTGATCTCACCTCCTTCTATGTCATTACTCTGCTAGACTGTGCATTCATGCCGCTTCACATTCTCAAGTGATTTATGGAAGCCTTGAGAAATCCATATTTTCTCTGAATGTGCATTTGTTGCAAATGTGTAGATAGTACTTACAGCTTGCCCAGACGTGTTAGGTGTGGTTGTATATATCTGTACATATCCATTGTAGAGCCCTGTTTAAGTATCAAGTGTGGTAGTACAGAATGCAGTAAGTTATTTTTAGTATTTTTTCCTTAATTATTTGTAGTTATAGTAATTTTGTACATCTGAGATATTTGCTTTATGTTGAAGCTGAGAATGCCTAAAGTGAGTGCTGTCCAAAAGGCTGAAAAATATCACAGCCATGAAGGAGGGATCTCAGCTAAGGAATGTGGTGAGGCATGTATTATTTATAAAATAGAAAACTTTTCAGCTGCCTAGTTGTGCATTTTTGTGTTTGTGAGGAGGAGTTGCAACTATTTGTTGCAAGAAATGGTAAAAACCTCACTGAACAAATATCCTTTAAGTAAAGAAAGCTAAATTCAGACATTAAATGCAGCCAAACCAGCAGTGGTTTCCCAAAATATTTTGTGCTTCTCTTGGTGTTTGAATGACTTAGCAAGTGATTTCAGAATAGACAAAGGCTTTCCAAATTAGTGAAAAGATCTACTGGACTGAAAATCTGTCAGGAAAATACATGTGAGGTTTGACATTTCTCAAAAGTTCTTGGAAACATTCCTTCAGCCATGAGCAAACTTCTGGGAAGAGGAATAAATCTTCATTTTACCTGTTTTGTAGCTATTTTTGCTTGGCTACACCTATAAAACATTGAGGAATTCATGCTCAAGCATGAGTGTGGGTTGGGGTTTTGTTGGTAGGTGCATTTCCAGCTGTAAGTGGTGGATCACGTTACCATGGCACTGATAACCCTGCTCACATAGACAGGGCTGTTCCTCTTGGACACATCCACAGCTGGGTCCTCACGGTGGTTCAGGCTCCGGTCCAGAACAGCCAGAGAGATATCAAGGATGTCCTCTTCAAACTGGAATCAAAACAAGCAATATATTGAGGCTGATTTCATAAGCAAACCCAAGGATAAACTCCCCACCTAGTTTCCTTCTCCGAGCATGGGAGGAAGATGGGAATAGAGGAGTTTTCTGTACTGTTGGAGAAAATTGGGTCAAGAAGAAAACATAACCATTAAGCTGCCAACTCTCCATAGTATTTTAAAGATGTCTGAGCACAGTGTGGGGCCATGGCCACTGGCATTCACAAGGACATTATGTGGCCTGGTGGCACAGACAAGACCACTGTGGGTTGGGCTCAGCAGGACTCACACCCTCCCACATCCTGCCATGCCTGACTGTTATGAAAGCTTTCCTCTCATGGGCTCCACCTCATATCAGGTGATCTGATCTGAAAGAAACCCACAAAAATAGTTATTGTGGATTAGGGTCACCAAGACACTGCTTGGGCCCAGAGAATGCCCCAGTGCTTGGCTGGATGGATGTGGCCAGGCAAGGATGGCCCTTGACCTCTGAGACAGAAAGGAACTCTGGCCTTATTTCATTTATTGGTGTAAAAGCAGTCATGGGATCAGGAGGATCAATAGAAATGCTGTCTGCAAATGCTGGTGCAGGTGGAGAGCATGAAGTAGCCAGGGATGGTCCTGGCTGGCCTGGGCAGCTGCAGGATGGCTGTGTGGCTGGAGATGGGCTGGAGCTCTGGCTGTGTTTGCAGTGCTTACACTTGGAGGACCAAACTGCTTTTCAAAAATTCCAACACGAGTTGTTTCAGTTGAGTACATTTGGGGTAGAGTTTTAGTGTCTTTTGCCCCATTACTGAACAGATTGCATAAATATTTACATGCACTGGCTTTGCAGTACCCAGTGGCTTTCTTTGCTCTCTACAAGGATCAAAAAAACCCAAATACAGTTTTACCAGTTTGCATAGCAGGCAAAAAACTTTTGCCTAAAATTATGCTTTGTTTCTTTTATTTCTGTATGAGCACATGCCACACAAGGGAAATTATCCTGATGCTGCTGTATGTAATGTAATGATAAATGAGATACATATTTGCAAGAAAATCTGAAGTGAGGAATATTGAACTCTTATACTATGAGAGAATGACTTTTTTCTCCTCAAGAGCCTATTTACCTGCTACTCTTATTTTGAAAGTTCTGGAAGAGGTGGTGCTGTTTACCTGTCCATAGTTCCAAGCTTCTTCTTCAATATCTTTCTCGACTCCCTGAAATATGATTCCACTGTCATTCAGGACATACTCCTGCCGCTCCTTTTCATCAGCCATGTAGACATCATCATCTACAAGCAGAATGAGATATGACACCTGGAAGGAAATTGTTTTGCTCTAACTAAAATCTCAAATAGAGGGCAGTTCTAGGGATCAGGTGAGACTGCCTGTGCATTCAGGCTTAGGACTCTCTGCTACACCTCTGTAACCATTTAGAGAGTGAGTAAAATAAGCATAAAATTCCTTTCAGGGGAACTGACTGTGTTCCTGTCCCTTCAGTAAGCACAGTATGTATCTTACTGGTACATGTTACTTGTTTTACAGCTGAATGCAAGAATCACAGGAAATATCAGAGGAAAAAAATTCTAGAATGAATATTTGGAATATTTACTCCCTTTGATTTCTTATCTTACAAGCAAGAGTCTGGGTCTTTGATGCCTTTCAACACTGAAGAAGGGACAAAAACTTGATCCTTGATGTTAAGCAAAAAACCAACTTTCTGTAGCTGTGACTGTCAGGTGCAGACTTTACTGTGACACCCAGGTTTCCTGGCTGAGACAATGAGTTATTTGGAGGTTCAGAGCATACCTGGACACCAGGGATTGAAGAGTAGCACAAACTGGCCCAGGACTTTGGAGGAGACCTTGCTCCCAGCAAGGACCTGGAGCTGGAGTTTGTACCGTCCGATGACGGCGTTGGCTGGGCTGAGGATGGTGAAGTTCAGGCAGCGAGGCTCACTGGGCTCTTGGGTTGCACTCCAGCCACTGGCACCCTCCTCAGAAAGGCTAAATATGGCCTTGGTCTGCTGGGATTCTGCTGGAGATGGTCCTGCCAGAGGGAATGGGTGAACTTGTGGGAGGTAGAGGTGAATTATGTTGTGAAGATAACATGCAGTGTTGCAGGGCTGTCCTTAGGGGCAGAGATACAGCCTTGGTTTGGAAATGAGGATGGCTCCTGCCTTCCTTTGAGTTATTAACTGTCTCTTGCCTTAAGGTGTAGGTCAAACTTTAAAATGGGAATTCCTGAGCCTAAAAGGGCAAGAAATCCTGAGTGGAACAGGGCAAACCTTAATGTTTCAAGAATGGGCCGTGTACACCTGTAAGGCACGAGTATTTTGGAGCTGGAATAACCTGGATATGAGATGACTGCCATGGGGAGATTACCTGTGCTTGCAATAAAGGTGAAGTTGTCCCAAGATTGTGCTGTTGTTTTGAGGTTCAGAGAGATGTTGAAGGGTTGCCCTCTCCTCAAGATGAGTTCTGTGCTGCTGTAATCAGAGGTGTGGTGTGCAGCTTTATTTAGTTTGGATTGCCAGTTGACTTTTCCTATTTTTAGGGCTAGAAAAACACAAGACATGTTAATTAAAAACATTTTCATTCAGACCTGCACACCTTTTCGTTGTGTCTAATGTACTAATTTTATTATATTTATATATAGCTGGCATTATGTGCTATAGGAACAAAGAAAAATCCATTATTATTAAAAATTGAAAAAAAGTCAGGGAGTTAGCCAAACAGCTAAAAGATGAACCCTTTTCTGTAGGGTTCTTTCAGAAAGAGAAAAAACATTCCAAAATTCAAAATTCAGAGAATTCATCTTTGATTTAAACAAAAAAAATGCAAAATTTTTGTGTTTAGGTAAGACTTTGTTAAAGTCTGAAGAGACTGTTCTATTCCTCATGTTCCTGCTCTTTTTCTGTGGTGATATCTAGTTCCTGTAATGTTTTACAGATTTACAGAAAGAAGTATTAAAACTCTCATCAGGAAATGCAAGGCTAGTTCTGGAAACACTGCCTGACAGATGATGGCTAGGAGGTTGGTATCTTCAGTGTAGAACTTCCTTGTTATCTTCTCACGTATCTTGTATCTAAATTAATTTACAGTTTGTAGCTTGAAGCTGGGTGTTATTTCACACTCTGTTGGAAAAAGATTACAAGCAGAGGAGTGGCATATCTCGAGGCAGTGCTATGGGTTGCTCTATTGTATCATGATAGGTTGCCCAATGTTGAAAATGGGGCACTGAAGCTCAGATTACAAAGGCTTCAAGCTTTCTCTTTCCTTGATAAATTAAAAAATTCCCACAACAACAAGCAAAAACAAAGCAGAAAAATGCAGATTCTCCTATGAAAAAAGGTGTTTGGAAAGTGCCCTTTCCCAGTATGATATTCCAGAGGAGTTTCAGGTGAAGAAAACCTCCTGCTCTGACTAGAGCTTGTTAACCCTGTGCAGAATAATGCTGCTGTAAGCAACATTTCCACCATTTCACTGAACCAAGAAAGGGGCTCATGTCTGAGAGAATCTATAGGGTTCTACTATAATAATAGGGTGAGATTTCAGTTTTCTGCTGTGTTTGCAGCACAGTTATATTCTGTGAAGGCTTGAAAGGTAATTGTACTAATTTTTCTGCTTTTTGGAAGAAATGGAGGCATACTCCAGGCAGTAAAGGCCTAGAGCAAGTGACTTTCCTGTAGTCTGTGTGCATAAGCATGTGTGAGTGTTTTCAGTTAAGGGTCTTGCTTCAGATGTGTCACCTGGAGACCACCTGAGACAAAAATTCCATTGGCAGCAGTCTGAAGTTTGAGTCACATGGTGTGAAATGCCTGGAAAGCATGTTGCTTGCATCATCACTTCATTTTCCTGCCTTAAACATGTTTAATTGAACAGGACCCATGGAAAGCATCATTCCTAATATCCAGTCCTCTAATTTAAGGGTGACTTAGAAGGTGTTCCTGAAGGGCACTTGGAGTCAGGTTTTGAAAAGGAGTCAGTTTTCCTTGCTGCACTTTGTCCGTGTGTGTCCTGAACGCCCGGGCTCTGCGGGGCAGGGAGCGCCACGTGTTGAGCTGGGCAGGGATGCAGGAAACTGAGAGCATTTTGCACATTTGTAAATAAAAATGTCATGCATAGGGGATTTAATGGCAACCCATGATATTAGTGAGGCTCTGATGTTAAAGGACCTAAACAGTGCTGCTAAAGACTGCCAGAGTGGAATGTCACAGGCAAGGACAAGATGTCCACCAGAGGAAGAGGGGAAGTGAGCAGAAGCAGGAAAGATAAAGAAGGCAGTGGCTAGCATTGGTTTGCTCTAACAATTTACTACATCAATAGTTTGATTTGCCTTGTGAAGTTCATGGCTACACAGGCATTTCCAGAGAATACGTGCAGGAGATCAGAAAGAAAAGTTCCATATATGTGGCAAGAGCACAGTAAAGCTTCATGCCAGTCTTTTGTCCACGTGAATCTCAAATTTATCCTTGTTTCGATCTTCACAGTTTCAATTTCAATCTTACAATTTCTTTTTCTTCTTTCAGTGCCTGTGAGGAAAACTTATTTTCTGTAATTCTGTCAGTGTAAAATTGGCCAAAAATTTGTTTGGGTGTCCATCCTGCAATGGACAGACATAGGGAGTGTGCTCAGAAGGAAAAGCCTGGTGGCCACTGCTCAAGATGCTGACCATGGTGCACACAGGGTTCTCTTTGCCTTTGACTGAAAGCTGAAGCTCTAACAGAAAAACATGTTTAGGCTAAACTATGGAGTCTGTGTGTGAGTATTCCATGGTGCATGCGTCTAACTCGAGATCTTTACAGTCAGCACGAGAGTGAGCACAGTGAGTGCAATCCCAGACAGACAAGCAGCAGCACTTGGCTGGCAGAGCCCCACTTGGGAGCCCAGAGGCCACCAAGTGCCCTGGCTGAGGCCAGACTCCATTTCATCTTAGAGCCTGGGATTTCCATGTAGCAGTCTGATGCCCCAATCACCAGCCAATAGTTAATTAGGTGGCTGCAAAAGCACTGAATAGAGCAGTTCATTGGTATGATAGACAAATATTTTCTTACTCTACTTTTCTGTGTTATTGGAAAAAAAAAGGTTCAAGACTCATGATAATAAAAGAAAAAAGAAAATCAGTTCTAGTAGAAAAAACAATAAATACACTTAACCTAAAAAATCAAAGTTCCTGAGAGAGCAGCTAGATGTAATTTATCTTGTTTCCTCAGCAAATATTGCTCATCTGGATTGGAAGAGGGATGTCTGGAGCCATCAGGCTGGATGAACTTACCTGCCATAAGGATTCTTTCTTCTTTTCCACACTCGTGCGTAGCTCAGGGTACAGTTACAAAAGTGTGCAAGAACATTCTAAATCCTCTTCCACCAGCACCAGTAATGAAAGGCTCAGGACTGGACTTGGCTGCATAGGCTGGAGTTTATACAAGCTGGGTGTGACCTGTGGTTGGTAGCTACTGTTTTTGTAGTGATATCCTACGTGAGCATCCACTGATGACTGCTTTAATTGCACAATCTTGAATCCAATTATCCTTATGTAAAAATGGTGGATGACTGAGGAAAGATGAGAATCAATATTCTGGCATTTTAGAGAGGAAAGCATCCAAAATTAGGTCTAATGAAGGAAACATTATCTTAAGTAGACAGAAGCAACTTAACTTTAGATGGTTTGGTTTATGTCATTTTAGGGTTTTGGGGACTGTGAGTACAGAGGGCAAGTGTAGACTAATATACCTATGGTACAGCACAGCTGTGTGGGACAAGGAGTAATCCAAGTAGATTTATAATCATTACTCTTACTGCCAGTAGCTTTTTTCCCTCCACTTTTTCTTTGTTTACTTTGTGTGGTTTTTTCCAAAGACATCTATCTGAAGATCTTCCACATAACTGCATATAATTCGTTCTGTCTTTGCCACAACATTATTGTAGTAATGCTTCCTTCTCATTACCCGTTTCTGACATGATTATAATCTGCATAATATAATCTGCATTTCTTCTGTAAGGATCAACACTTCCCAGGGAAGGAGCATTGTGCAGTCAGCTGTGACTGGGGACTTGGTTAAGTAAAGAGAAGTGTTTAATGGCTGCCTCTGCTTCTAATAATTTTTCTTTGTAGTTTGGTGTTCATCATACCTGCACATAGTTTCTCTGTAGCTGTCTGGCATGGCAAGGTTGGTTGGGCCCTGGAGGAAGCTGCAGAGCTGCTCCTCTGGTGTGAGCCCTGCCCACTGTAATTACAGCACTCTGCTCCTGCAGCTCCCTCCTGCCCTCTCCTCCCTCATCCTGTGTAACCGCTTATCTGAAAACATGCCCTGACAATTTGTCCCAAGAGTAGGTTGCAGACTGCTCTGGACTTCCAGTGAACTGTAATGAGGAGTAAGGGGTGTCAGGAGAAGGGATGATCTCTTATTTTCCTCACCTCTACATTCTGCCTTGTGTCTTTTTTTCAGTTCTGTTTTCTGTTTTGTTTCCACTTTCATATCAAGATTGTCAGGAATCAAAAAGGTGAATTAATTGCCTGTAGTTGAAATATATTTTTAAAAGGGAATCTAGAGGGCTTTTTTTAATGGTTTCTTGTGCGTTTGTTTTTTTTCCTGTAAAAATCTTTGATTATATCTGGACCCCTCAGACTCTGAAACCTCAAACTCTGAACTGTCAGACAAAAATGCCCATATCCATAACTCCCAACAGCTCTCTTTTGGTATATTAATTCTGCTTTAAACTTTTTGTAAGTCACACAGCAAACATAACTCTTCAGGCCTGGCAGAGTTGTTTGCACACCACAATTGCCCCACATCCTGCTCTGAGGGTGACCTGGCAGCTCCTGTACCTGCTCAGTCATCACCTGTCCCAGCAGCCCTGGAGAGGCTGCAGGAACAGGGAACCCTTACCGCTACTTCAAGGTGGCTTTCAGGGGAGACCTGGAGATGCTGGGATTGGGAACCCACAAAAGAGACTTCTGTCTGCAGACGCTGACAAGTGTGGGGTCAGGGCTGCCCCTGAGTGAGCCACAGGGAAGGTTTGAAGCCAAATGTGTTCCTTGTCCTCAGTGACCTTACACTGGTGGGCAAGAGGAGCTATTCACCCTGTGTTGCTGGGCTGCCACACTATTGCAAAACCCTCCCCAGGCTTTGTGGAGCCTGGGACTCTGTCAGGCTGCATAACAATTAAGTTACTGTTTTGAATATGTACATGTGTTCTCCACTCTGTGACAGGCCTGTGCCCACAGGCTACACAAATACTGCCAAGCATCACTTTTCCCATCCTCCCTAGGCTTTTATCCTCCCCATTCATGGAACTATAGGTGTCAAAAATACATATTAGATATATCAAGTGAACAATGGAGGAAATGTTCTACTCTTCTAGGTTAGCAGCTTGTGAAATGAAAAAAAAATCCCTTTTCCTCAGTCTTGTGATTTCTTGTAATACCCCCATAGAATGTATAAATAATTACAAAGCAATACAGTTGAGAATGATTTTTATTTATTGCTGACAATTAGAATGTGGTCAAAAGGAGATTGTATTAATTATTTGAAGGAAAAGTCAAAACTGGGAACTTAACAGAACGAGATTTGAAAATAGTGAAACTATTTCTATAAAGAAAGGGCTTAATTTTTTTCATTTGTCAGGGGGTGGAAGGGAAGAGAAATGCAATTAGAGACTAAATAGTTAAGCACCATGAAAGCAGACTTGATTCTATTGCAATGTAAGAGGTCATCAATTTTTGTGCAAAGTTCCTTTCTGTCACCACTGTCCCTATACAGAGGAGAGTGTCTTGCTGTGTTAATGCTGAAATGGAAGGTTGATTCCATCACATTATGCAGGGGCTACTGCAATTGTTACAAATCCCTTAACGTGTGAAAATTTGTCACAAGAGAAGTCTACTTGCAGCTGTAAGGGCCCAGCCCTCCGAGGCGTGAACTCAAAATAAATTTTTGATCTCTCCCTCGGTGCCAGTCGTGCCAAACTGAAAAAAAAAAAGAAGAATAGAAAAAGAAAAAAAAAATTAGTTCAGGCTTGCATTGTCTTTTATGAGATTCCCAAGAAACACAACTGCAGTTACTTGAGACCCAGCCTTGGGTTTTGAGAATTACTGAGGGTTTGAGGCTTTGTGTAGACTAAGAAATGAGGAAGGACAGAACCATCTTCCTTTACTCTCAAACGGAATTATGGAAAAGAGAGGTGCAATGTCACAGCTTCATCTTAGGGCTGGATGCAAATTTGGATAGTCAGCACAAACTCAGAATAGAAAAACTTTGATGTCAAAGGTCAGTGCTCTGCCCAATGCCTGCTTGGTTCGTATCCATTTTGGCAATAATGATTTTTCTAATGGCCATTGGGCTTTGGTTTGTATCTCCTTTTGGCCTAAATTGGCTTAGTCTTTTACTGGAATAATGTTTTCCTTTTTTTAATGGATTATTAAGTCCAAATAGTTCCGCAGCCAAAACCAGTCAGGCTGTTTTACAATAGAAGAAGCTTTAGGAAATACAAACTATTACTCAACACTGAGTTGATCCATAAAACAGCAGAGTCTGGAGGAAAAGAAAATAATAAAAATAACAATTTGCTTTTATGTTTTGAAAAGGCAAGTTTTTTCCTGCTTTAAAGGAGAGCAGAGCTACTTTTTGTTTGAGCTGAACCAAGGGGAGTGTCTGACTTGTTTGCTTTAGCCTAATTATCTTTGTAGTATCAGGGTATTGTATATAAAAATAAAAAGAGAATGCCAAACTGTAGAATAAGCTGCAGAGAGACAAAAGAATTTGACACGTACATTTGCTTTCCCAGGAAAAAAGAATGTTAGCAGGTTCGAGTTAGTAAAGAAGCTCTATATGGAAAAACCCCCACATGATTAAGGAATCATATCTACAAATTTGGTGGCATTTCTGCTTTCAGAAATAGAAAATATAAAAAAGACAAATCAAGTGTGTTTTTTTCTTCTGTTGGGGAAGTTAGATGTGCTGTTGGTGATGCTGGAAGCAGTGAGGGGTTGCTGCAGCTTGCACTTACTTGATCTTGACCTGCTGGTTCATCAGGGTGACGAGCAGCACGCAGCGGCTGACGGGCTCCGGGAGCGGGTTGGCGTAGGAGATCTCCAGGGACACAGCTCTGTTCACCACAACCCTCCGGGGCACCTGAAGGACAAAGCACCTTTCTGATCACTCCCTGGTTCATGCTTTCCTGGAGCCAGGATTCAGTGCAGCTGCAGGGGGCATTTAGATGACAAACATCAGCTTTCCTCGTGTTTGAAGCTGGATGTGGCTCAGCTCAATAGGGCTGTCCAGCTGTCTGCACTATTTTGTGCATAATTTCATTGAAATAGAGCCCTGGCTACACGGACATGTCCCATGAAACTTGTCTGATCTTTTGGTTGCTGAGTGGCTTTTTTTCTTTTTTGGCACATTATTGATTAGGATTAAAGAGCTGAAACAATATGAACTGGCTCTAGCACTGGTTAGAACTAAGGGTTTGAATCTGTATTTTGGCAAAGTTCTTCAAGGGCAACACAAACACTTGCCAATACATGGAATGAGAACAAGTACTGTGGAACAGAAGGCAGTGGCTTGTGACTGGGAAAAAAAGAAGGAAACAGAGCTGTTCTGAAAAACAAGGCAGATTCAGGCCAAGGTTCAAAACTGGCCTCTTGCATCCTTGCATTCTCAATTCAAGCGGCAGAATTTTGGAACAACATCTGAAATGGCAGCCTAAATGTAATACATTTATCCCCAGATTCTCATCTTAATATCTGAGCATCTTTTAGCATCTGTTCAGAACATCAGGGAGAAAATTGTTCACCTTAATGATGATGTTTGTGTCCTCTAAAATGATTGTCTTCTCCACCAGCAGCTTCAGCCCATGCGAGCGCATGACTTCACACAAAGCAGTAACTTGGATCCTTTTGTCAGTGGTCAGATATTTTCCATAATGAGTATAAGGGATCATTACCCGGATTTGCTTCCCTAGAATTCAGACATATATTTAGGAGCCATTACATTTTCAAAGTAAGCTAAAAAGAAAAGAGTTATAGTGAGGGGTTTTATTAATTATTGAAGAGAAAAAAGATGGCAGTGGAGTTTGTTTATATTTCTTGCTGGTGAGACTGATTGTGTATTTCCCTCTTCTGGTGATCCTTGCCTACTTTAACTCATTTGACCCTTACAGTTTTGAATAGAGGATATTGGCCTGAAACTGAGGGAGTCTGCTTATTTGCATTTCACTGGATTCCTGACCCTTTGTATTTCTTATGATTAGAGGTATAGCTATTTTAATCTATTCCCTCCTTATATCCTTTTTATTTTACCTCAGTCGAGAAGATAGTTTGGGTCAAGTTTCACAGAGATCCTTTTCAAGTGACCTGGTCAGCTGCTCATTGTAGTCCTACAACTTTTCTGCTGTGTATGGGAAAAATGTTTATCTTTGTAGCCCCTGGGGATGAAAAAGATCTCTATAATAATTTCAATAGTCTTTACTCTTCAAAAGAGAGACAGAGTTTCACTGAAACTTTTAAACTTTTTCCCAGTTGATTTCTTTTCATGTGTTGCCTGTTGGTTGCCAGAAGGCACACATCAGATTTTTTTACTTCTTAAGAGTAAGATGTGTTCCTATGTAATAATCAGCACACACACACATGCACATATACATACATACAGAAACCATCACACACACACACAGTGCTGCTCCTGGAGCTATAACGTAAGTGTAGCCTCCTATGTAACATTTCATGAGACATCCACTTAATGCTCGAGCTAGTGAAAATTTTCAGAGGAAAAAAATAATGTAAAAAATACTCATAAACAATGAGTAGCTGCACTAAAAGCTGATACAGGTATGATACTGATGCTTCTTCCTTCCAGTTGCCTTCCTGTGGCTAGGAGCAGAGCTGTATTGGCTCCTTAGGGACAATGAAAATTAACTTTTAATTAAAAGTTACCTTGTTTAGGACCAAGCTCCACAGAAGTGGCTGCCTTCAGGATCTCTGCCACTGCTCTCCTTGTGTACAGGATGGTGGAGGCACTCATGTCCACCCTGATGCTCTTGCGGTCGGAGGAGAGGTTGTTGAGGACCAGGACCAGCTTAATGTCTTTGCCAAAAACGGGAGGTTCAGCCAGCTTGAATTTCCCAGCAATGCCAGGGTTTCTCATTGTCTCTGAAGATCTTCCCCCAGGAGAGTCTGTGTGTCCTTCTGTGACACTTATTCCCACTATCTTACTCAAGGCCTTTTTATAGACTCGTCTTTCCTCAGAAGAACCTGGTGGAAGCAGAGAACCAAGTAAAATTCTACTTTTCTTGTAAGTGCACTTCCTCTCTGTAAAGGTTTTCAGACCAATACAGGGTATCAGCATCACTCAAAAACATGCAATACCCAAAAGCTCCCTGTATCTTCATTAAGCCTCCATTCAGGTATTTCACAGGGGATATACCATGACAAGGTGAATAAATCACTAAAATGAAATATGATGCATTTGTATTTGTTTAGAAGTGAGATTTCTTTTTCTGTGGTCAGAACATGCAGTAATCTGCTAAGTGATGCTCTGCTGATCTGATGGCAGCCAGGCTCTGCATTAAATATGGTTGCACTAAAACACTGAGGAGTGAAACCCTGAGGGTTTGTTTGCCTTGGGTAGTAAAATGTATTTTGTAGCCCTGTTTTGTGTATGCATTAAATTTTACACTTCTGTGGAAGGGACTAAAGTATATTTTGTATTGTCCCTTAATAAGGAAGCTACTGAATGCACAAACCCAGACATATAACACCCATTGTATTAAGAAAGAATCTGAGCACACTGGCAGAAATATTTTCTGAAGGCAGGGGAGAGATGGGTTATCCATGGCAGCTTCCCAGCACCAAGGATTCAGCAGGCAATAACAGGAGGTCACTTGTGCTAATTCCTCTACCTTCTGGATATTTGTAGTTAGCAGTGACATCCACACGGCCATTGCTGCCCACAGCTTTGGTGCTGATAGACCTGCCAATGATTTCAGTATCACAATAAACTCTTTTCTTGGTTCCATCATTGTACACAATCCATCTGTTGCAGTCGGCGTTCACCTCTGAGTACACAAACAAGGTGTCGTAATCCAGGTTGACTTCACCTTCTTTGATGGCTAAGACAGATGCAGGGCCACACTGAAAAATTCCTAAAATGTAAAAAAAAAATAGGTTAAACTTTATTGGTTGTGCTGAGTTTGGAGAAGGACTCTTAAGTCAGGCTGAGAGCTTAGGCGTTACCTCTGCTTTGTTCTTGTGGAGTTGCATCTAAAACCTGCCACCCATTGTATGCCCTTCCTAGGTCTGGGCGAATGAACCAGCTTTCATTCCAGACATGATAATCCCTGGAGACAAAGAACAATGTCTAAAAAGAACAATAATATAGAGTAGTCATGCAAACTTCCATTTAGAGAGGAATAGTGAATTTTTAAAAAAAAATTCTAAACTCTAAACTGAGACACAAAGTGTCAAGTTACAGTACCTCTTTCAAAAGACAAATTTACTGCCTGCTTTTGAGGTATAGACCTCAGGGCAGGGAGGGAGAAAATCATGAAGTATGTTGTTTGTTTGTTTTCCAAATGGATGTCTGCAGTATTAATTTAGATGGTTTTATTACATTTTGTCCAATCAGTAGCTTTTGTACTACTAGTGGTTTTAGGTCTCCTAGATCCTCTCTATTGTTGTTGGAGAGATGGAAGAAATTATATTTACCATGTGGAATCCTTGCTGATATTAAGACTCCTTCCAGAGCTGTCATAGTACTTATCGATACTCAGGTTTCTATCCACGTCATGGGCAGAGTTAAAATTTGAAACCAAACGAGTTGGAATCCCCAAGCACCTCAAAACTGAAATATATTTTATAAAAAAACAAACGAGCAAGAAATGCAACAGAACCCACACAACTTTAGTTCAATGATTACAAATATCTGAGTAACAAAGTGCCTAAATATTTTGTGATTCTTCAGCATTAATGGTCTTCACACCACTGTTCCTCTTGTAGAAATTAATGTTTTGTAGTTTTGATAAAACCAGAGGTCCCAGATGACTCCATTTCACCCCAGCCCTCTGTCCTGACAGCTTACCTGTACACATCACACCTGCAAAAACCCAGCACTGGCCGTACTGGACAGGTCTGTAGTTGTCCTGACGCCATTTCTTGAGGATCACCACGCTGCCATCCCACCTGGAGGGGTTCTCATGCGAGTGGAAACTTCCTTGCCACTTCCCCAGGAGAACTCCATTGTCGTTATCATTTCCATTGATCTAAAGGGAGGCCGGTGGACAGAATGCACGAGATGAATTGTCTGCAATGCACTGTATCTGGCTCATTCTGCTGCTTATGGCTGGGTCTCAGTGGTGCTTTCTGCTCCCTCCTGTGGGGCTGGGGTGAAGTTGTCCATTCCTTACCATAGAGCTGATTACTCGGCCCACATATTTGGGATCTCCCCTTCGGGACACGTCCATGGCTGGGTCCTGACGGTAGTACAGGCTCAGATCAAGCATGGTGAGACAGATGTTTAGGAGGTCTTGAAACTGTGATCAGATAAGATGCATTTTTAAGGAAATGGATGGTTTCACAAGCAGAATTAAAGGAGATTTTATTGCAGTTCCTCCCTTCTGAGATATCCCAGCCCAAAGGTGATGGGGACAGTGGGGCACACTGTGAGCAAACCACAAGTAAGGCTACCCAAGTTTGTGCAGTTATTATATAAACAGCAAATAATGATAAGATAAATGCTGTTGGAGACAGTGAGAGTCCAAACAATTCCTTGTGACTTACCTGTCCATAATACCACCCTCTTGCTTCAATGTACCTTGCATTGCCCACAAAGATTATTCCATTTTCATTTAGAACATATTCTTGTCTCTCGTTTTCATTGGACATGTAGACATCATCACCTGAAAACCAAGTTGGGCAGGCTTAAAGCTGAGAATACCAGCAACCTTTCAGAAACATTTCTGTCCTGATTTAGCAAGGAGAAAATTTCTATTTGCAAAATATAAATGTTACAGCTCCATGAAGAGGTGCAGTTCAGTGGTAATGTCTGTTATTATATATGGCCAGGGAAGGTGTGGGGGCGTGAAAGAAGGATCCATATTATATTACTTAACTTTTTCCCCTACTTTTAGTGTAGCCTTGTGTATTATCTAAATGCCCCCTGTCTGCACATTGTGTTTTTGTGAGGAAGACAGACAAAAGTCCAGGCTAGCTCACCACATTTTTCTGTCCTCTCAGGGTAGTTAGAAGTGGAACGGATTGAAAAAGATTTGAAAAGAACAACACAGGTGACATTTTTCTCTTTTTTCCAGATGCATTTGTCTTGTTTTAAGATTCCTAAATGAAGACCTTTTCTTGCCTGATCCAAAGTCCTCTCAGGAATGTTATTAGGATAACCTGCTCAGCCATTCACTTGGGGTTCATTGTTCCTCATTGTTTTTCCAAGCTTATAGCACAGTACTTAGCTGCTGTGAAAGCATTGGTTCCCACAGAGGTTTAGGTTGTTTTAGTTACTCTTTAGGTAGCAATGTTTGCTTAGTTCTGCTTTCAATTCCATAATGTTTAAAGATATCTTCTGAAAGGTTCAGGATTGCAGGAAATACATACAAAAAGATCAGCTTTTCTATTTTATTGAATCAACTTCTTTACCTTCCTATAGGAACTTCCCATCCTTCCCTTCCTGCAAATAAAAAAGTTGCAGTTTATTTTAAAAACTGTATCATGTGATTGAAATCTATTTTTGTGGTTGTTGTCCACACTTTTTAAAAATAATATCATCACTTTTGATTCCTGAAGTTTTAGGGTAGCGTGAACATGGAGACTTGTGTGCAGTTTCAGGTGCTACACTTCAAGGTGTGGACCAGTTGGAAAAAGTGGGAGGAGCACTAAGAATGTTCAGCATTCCTGAAAATCTGAAGTATGAATTAACTCAGAATTATTTTAGGTAGGAAGCAAATGGGGGCAAGGAATGGGGCAAGCATTACAATAAATTCCAGAAATTCTTGTGAAGAGGATGGGGCAGGGGGAAATAAAATCTGTTCTTGGTGTCTGTCATACGTAGGATGAGAAATTATATACTGAGGTCAAAGCAAGAAAGATTTGGTTAGTTAATAGGATAAAGATCTAATAGAAAGGCTTGTGCTTTATTGGAGGGAATTGCCAGGGGAGGTGCTGGAGCTTCCCTAATGGCTGGTCATTGAGAAGGAATTCAAGACCTCTCAGGAATGACCTAAGTGCTGAACTGAACCTGCCTTAGAGCCCTGGTGTGGGATTAGATGACTTTCTAAGATCCTTCTAGCCCTGTGATTTTATTATTCTGAGTAATCTAAATGTCCTTGCATAATCACTTGAAGAACATCTCTTTTCTTTTTTTTTTCTCTTTTTCTATGTGCTCTCAATAAACCTTTATAGCTTACTAAACTGGATTTTTTTTTCTCATCCAGATGATTTTTCATGTATTAATTTATCCTTCACTGAACATGGTTTAATTTTTGTCATCTCATCCAATGCCATTAATATTTAAATCTGACTAACTATTTTCTCTTACACAGCTTAAGATTGCATTTTGCTTTTTCAGGGCCATTTCACTTTGGTTCTTGTTCTTTGATTAACAAGGGCTTTCACATTCTTCATGATTTCCAGATGATAAGTCTGTCACTGAAATCATTGTTATTTCTCCCTAGAGATGTGGTCTTTTATTTCCTATTATTATATCTTATTTCTTCTCACCTTCTCCACTCTCTAAGGTCAGCCAGTTATTTCTGTGTGTTGTCCCAGCCCATCTGGGCATGGACAATGCTGTTTAATGTCACTGTGCCAAAGTCAGTGATGAACTATTTGATCTGCGTGTTTTTTCAGATGACACTTAAGGATCCACTCTCTAGTAGCTTTTCTCCAATCCATAATTTTTTCTTTCATCTCTAGTCCTGACTGTTTTCTTATAAGTAGTTCTTTATTGATATTACAGTTAATTAATTAATTTCTGTATTCCTCAGTTTAAGGACTAATCTCCCACCTGGAACCATATCTACAGACCAGATTTGCCATTTATCCTTTGCCAAGAAAATGAATTTCCCATTTCCCTTCTGCTATGACACTTACAATAGTGGTAACATACCCTCAAACTGAATCTGTTCCTGTTTTTCAGGATCAGGGAGCTATTGCACTCTGCAGAACTTATTCAGCAGCATCCTTCATTCAGCACTAAGGATACTCCCTTTTATCTGTCAGTAGCCAATGCATCATCTGGTAAATCTGGAGGACTCTTCCACAAAATCATTAGTTTAAAATTGTAATGGGCACAGCTTAATTTTTCTGTTTTCATCTGAGAAGAGTTTGGTCTCTTGAGTACCACAGCCACGCTGGTGTTCCAGTTCAGGAGCTGTCACATATTGCTGTCCCTGCAGTGTGGTTTCCATCAATTACAAGTTACACACAAATTATTTTTCAGAGGTTTCTGGGGAGGTTTTTTCCCTCAGGACTGTGCAGAGATGGTCTGAGTTTCCTGAACATATTTGTATAATTATTTCTGTCTTCCAGGACCTGCTGAGCTAATTAGCAGCTTTTTTCATCTTGGCTATTGACGCATTTCTTAGTGGCTCTTGACTAACATATGGTCATGGAAAAAAATAGTGGGTGATTGTGGCTACTTTTCTCTTATAAGCTGTTTACTCACTGGGATGGCTAAGAGTTCTCTTAACACCAGGGTGTCATGTTTGCAGGCTAATCCAGGTTTCTAGACTATTGCATAGTTGCAAAATATGAGGTTAGAAATTTGCAGCCTCAGCATGTTGCAGGAGAAATGCAGAAAAGAAAAGTTGGGGCAACAAGAGGTGTCTATTTTCAACCCAAAAGAAGAACATGGGAATTGGAAAGGAGCCAGCAGTGTGTGCTTGTCACCCACAATGCCAACCACATCCTGGGCTGCACCAACAGAGGGGTGGGCAGCAGGTTGAGGGAGGGGATTCTCCCCCTTGACTCTGGTTTTGGGAGACACCACCTGGAACACTGCATCCAGCTCTGGGCTTCTCAGCACAAGGAAGATATGGAGCTGTTAGAGCCTCCAGAGGAGGCCACAGAGCTGCTCTGAGGTCTGGAGCCCTCTGCTCTGCAGCCAGTATGGGAGAGCTGGGGGTGTTCATCCTGGGGAAGGGAACACTCCAGGACGAGCTCATTGCAGCCTTCCAGTGCCTAAAGGGCTTATAAAAAGGAGGGAGAGCAATGCTTTACATGGACTGAGAGTGTTAGGACAAGGTGGAGCTGTTATAACCTAAAAAGGGAGAGATTCAGATTAGCTGTTAGGAAGAAATGCTTTACCAGAGGGCAGTGATGCACTGGAAGAATTTGCCCAGAGAACCCTTGTCAACAGAAAAAGTGATCTGCTCAGTTCTGAAGAGCCTGTGACACAACCCCATATAGCATTTTGTGTTAGGGTACAAGGGGGGTGGCAGCAGATTTTTAATGTAGTGAAACCAGATGTCTGAGCACAGAGCTGAGATTGCAGCCTCTGGTGATCCAAAGAGAGACAGCCTGAGGGAGCAGCTCTGTGCAGGCAGGAAAGCAACAAGGTCAGCTGTGTTCAAGAGCAGAAGCATTGGCACCTACCTGGGCACCAGGGGTTGAAGAGTAACACAAACTGGCCCAGGTATCTGGAGAAGATCTTGTTGCCTGAGGTGACGTGGAGGCTGAGGTTGTATCTCCCAATGACAGCGTTGGCTGGGCTGGAAATGATGAAGTTCATGGCTGCAGAGTCGCTGGGTCCTTGGGCAGCACTCCAGCCACTGCCCCCCGCCTCAGAGAGGCTGAATGCTGCCCTGGTGCGGTGAGACTCCGACGGGGATGGCCCTGCCAGAGAGAAGGAGTCACTGGTTTCCATCCCAGAGCGTGGTTTCAACATTAACCTCACCCTTGAAATTGAGCACATTGGGGTGCTGGAAGCACTAAAAATACAGGCAGAAAAATTGTATGTCTAAATAAAATAAGGAGAGAACTACAAGCAGTAAAGATTACAGCTGAGAACATGGATTAGCTATGGGAGTGTTACCTATTTCAGTGACAAATCCTAGGCTCTCCCCATTCTGCCTCGGTCTGTTGAAGTACAGGGTGATGTTGAAGGCTTGTCCTCGCCTCACAGTCAGCTCGGTGTTGGCATATCTGTCAGTGTGGTGGTTGGCTGCGTTCACTGATGGCTGCCAGCTGATGTGTGTTGGGGTCAGGTCTATAAAACACAAGAAAAGTCACGAAGAAGCAAATGGCATGAGGTCATTTGCTGCTTAGTGGTATGATGGGGTTACTAAGAGCAATTACCTTTCGTGGGAGGAAGTACAACTAAAAAGCAGATGCCCCATGAAATTAAGTCTATTGGTCAATAATGGAAATCTTTCCTTGGGTTTTATTAAAGAGCCCTCATACAGAGCACTTATGTACTTCCTATACAGGGTTGGATGTTCTTTTACCACTGGACTTAAAAAGAAATTTACAGGGGTAAATTGGTGTCATTTCACAATCAGCATCAAAGAAAGTGTCCTGTAGCCCCTCTGTTTTCAACATACATATTTTTAGGATCACAGGAATGGCAATTAGAACATCTTACTTTTCCTGCTTAGATCCTCATGCCATTTGGCCTAGATGCAAGGAAAAATGCATAGTGAGAGATCATCTGTCTTACATGGATGAACAAGAGGTATTTGAGGACATGCTGAAGCTTTTGACAAATCAATCCATCTGTCTGAGTTTAGCTCTGTTCCGACTGGCAGCTGGACCACTGGAGTTCCTGTTCTAGTAGGCAGTAACTTCACGTCATAGAAGAATTCTTGCAGTGTGCTTGGAGTTCTCTGATACTGTGTCCTCCTGCACATATGCTGTCACTATGGTCTGTGGTTTAAAACCCATAAAGTGGTTCCTGACACCTCGAATGCTAAACTGCCTGGTTGGCAAGCAAATATGAATATGATGTTCCTTACAAGATTGTTTTCCCTTCCCTGTTTTCTTGCCATGCTCAAACCTGAGCAGTTATGCTGTCTTTGGGAACGCTGGGAAGCACCTTCTGTGTTTATATCTGCCCTGGGAGACTCTACAAAATACACCTGGAGCATTGTGTTTCAAATTTTGACAAATGCTCAGGGCAAGTACCTTGGTGACGGCTCCTCTAAGTCAGTTTTATTAAACTGTGTCATAAGTGCAATGAGGTTGAGGGTGGGGGGAGTGGGGACACATGACCACCACCATTTTAAAGGGAAATCAAAAGAAAACAATATTAACAACAAAAAGAATAGGATGGAAAGAATGGATTAATGCCTATGCAATATTATTGTAGGGATCTTCAAACAAGCTTCTAGGTCTATACCACAGAGCTTATCAGTGAAATACTAAGTCAGATCTGAAAGATATATCTGTATATTAAACCACAATTTACATCTAATCCTTGAAGAAGACATAAAAATAAAACTAATTTTGCAGAAACTGTTATTAT
The DNA here is from genome assembly GCA_013400635.1 of Hypocryptadius cinnamomeus. Classification (NCBI taxonomy): domain Eukaryota; kingdom Metazoa; phylum Chordata; class Aves; order Passeriformes; family Zosteropidae; genus Hypocryptadius; species Hypocryptadius cinnamomeus. The sequence continues at coordinate 8,493 of VYZP01068647.1, read as the reverse complement.
TAAATTCAAGGAATAAATTTTTTTTTTCTGGTAGTTTAAGACCACAAAGAGGTAATGTGAGAAAGTATTGATGGGCTTAAAAGGAGAATTTTTAGCATGAATATATAGGACAACAGCAAACTGAAGTTAGCTGCTGCTCTCCCTGCAAAGCTGATTTGTAAATGTTTTTTCCAGCATTAAATGAGAAAGAACCCTGCTTTGCAATTGCCCAGCTCAATAATCATCTTCATTTTAAACTTGAAAAAGCAGATATGCTCTCAATGACTGTTTTCCTTTGGTAGGGTTTTAATGTATCTTTGAATTCCCATCTATAGGTTTCATACTCACAGCTTCATTAGAATGGTTTACACAAATTTTGTTAATACCAAGCATAACACATCTCTGACAAAGCATTAAAAAAATGGTGCCTTTTCAAGTAATGAAATTTTCTTTTCTCCTCCATGTCCCAATATCCTCTGTTTAACTCAAAAATTATTCTCAAACAAGTCTTAATAATAACAACATTAAAACTTTGAAAATGAAGTGCAAGAACAAATTACAATATAGAATTACCTTCAGATAAGAAATCTGAGCAGATACCTACAGGGCATGAATCCTGAGGAAACAGCCCTGAGTAAATATCTGCTGAAGGGAAGCAAATGACTTGCAGAACTCACCTGCCATTTCCTCAGCTTATTAGAATTGCATACAACTTCTACTTTGTTCTTCAAGGATGTCCAAGTCACATCAATCATAAAAAGAAGAAACCCAGCAATCTTTTTGTGCTGTCAGCTGAAATTTGAGAGAAGGGAGAGGTACTTAGCAGTTGTTATTAATACCTGTAAAGTTGTCAAACGAATTAACTGGTTCCTATAATATATGTCTGTCTAATGCCAGAGTTCCTACTCAACGTGGGTGTAATTATGGGAGGAGATACCAAAATTATTTACTCAGAGGAAATGCATGCTCTTGAATCCCAAGACAAGAAGAACTTCCTACAAAGATAATAGGTGTGCCATGAATAAGTTATCTTTAAGGATGAGGAAATGGGGAGCGTGGTGGGACGTAAAAGCTGTCTGAAGGAAAAAGGAGCATTTCCTGATGACTTAACTTCCAAGTTGGTTAATGTCACTTCTGGGTTTGTCCAATAGCTGTGGGTTGGTTTCAGAGGGTTTTTTCTTTGGTCTAATATTATCTCCAATACCCTCTGACAAATAAAATTAAAAGCTCCCACTAGAAACAAGTATCTGTTTACCTGTTAAGTTAGCTCTCTATATTAGTATTTCCCAAAAGTTTTATTTCAAAAAGAACTCACAAACTAATAATCTTGAATACTTTTTGTCAGCAAAAACTTTAAGCCTGTCTATTTTAACAACCATGACTATATTTCTTTTTGGGTTTATGAATATATTTATTTTTGGTGTTGTACCATCACTTTGTAAGAGTACAAGTAATAAAATTATGTAGTTTTGAAGAGGATTATCTGCTTAAGCTTCTGCAGCCCCACTGATCATGTTTCAGCACTCAGTAAAGACTTAAAAATAAATTAGTCTGAATTTTAAGTTACAGAGAAAGAAAAACCAACTGAAATAGCAAAAGTTAAGCTCCAACAGCTGTTTCTAAGGTTGATTTTACAAGACAGGCTTCTTTGTACCTTTTTGAGAATCTTTGCTTTCCTATTACAAAGACCAAGAGCACTTACTAATATGACAGTCATGCTAGCCCTATCCCAAAGCTTTTCCCACTAGGCAGCAGCACACCTGGCACAGCACATCTCCACTTACATTATAATTCAGCGGTTCTTCCTTCCCTTGGAAGTTTCCAGGATGTTCAGGCTGTCAAGGCTTGTTCCGGGAATCACCTCAAATGGGTTTGATTGCTGTCCAGAGCTACTTCAGTTGGTCTTTTTCTCTTTTCCTTAATTCATATTCCTTGGAAACCATAAGAGCCACAAGCCTCTGATGTTCCCCGGTCTTCACACACGGCCCTAGTGACAAACCGCATCGACCAGTTCTTAAGTTCAGGCTCTCAGTACTTACAGTGATTGCCTCAGATGTTACACATTGCTCCCACTGGCATTTGACTGTTTCCTTTCTTCTTCCTTGCTGCTCACACACGTAATTAAGTCTCAGAACACTTTTTCTGTCTTGGCTGCAACCACCTCCTTTACCTCTGCAAGGCACGCCCACAGTGGTGCTCACCGAGCCACCAGAGCCTCTCTCAGACTGGCCTACATCCCAAACTGGCACCTGCCAGTCTCACCTTCACCACAGCAAAGCAGCAGCAGCTGCTGTTGCAATCCCTTTGGAATGCAGCAGTCATGGTTCCTAAGTGACTAATGACTGAACGTTGTCACAGGTGTTTTTCCTAGCTCAATTCCACCCACCCGTCATCCAAAATGGTTCAAAATACTTTGTTCCTCTTTTCCCCTTGTATCAGAGTCTTGGAATTGCAGTTCAATTTGCTAACTTTCAGAGAAAAACTTTTACATTTTATTTATCTCCTTCATAATTTTGTCTACTGTTCATATCCCCAGAGTAACTAACTCCACCTTATAATTGTCTTGTTACTACTTTTTGCTACAAAGAGGAAAGCAATTTTGAATGCTACGTAAAAAAACCCATTGCAGAATCTCCTCCTTTAGTCTGTATTGGAGTTTTACTCACACTCAGTAACTTCATGTGCAGGGAGTGTTGCTGGGGAGGGTCTGATTTAAATGTTTCTCTCATTTCTGCTCATGCAATTCACTTGACTTTAGCAAATCTAGGTGTTTCACACACACAAGAGATGTAAAAAGAAGTAATTTAGTGTATATCTACATTCTAAACTCAAGGCTGTGCTTGAGTTTGAACTTCTTTTGTGTTTTACTGTCACCCAGAGGAGGCCACCAAGATGATCACAGGGATGGAGCTCCTCTCCTGTGAGGAAATCTGAAGGAATTGGGTTTCTTCATCCTGGAAAAGAGAATTTGGGTGATCTAATTGTGGCCTGCCAGTACCTGAAGGGAGCCTACCAGGAAGATGGGGAGAGACTTGTTACAAGTATGTGGAGTGACAGGACAAGGGGGAATGGCTTCAAACTGACACAAACTAGGTTTAGATTGGATATTAGGAAAAAAATCTTCCCTGCGAGGGTGGTGAGGCCACAGAGGAGCTGTGGCTGCTCCATCCCTGGAAGTGCTCAAGGCCAGATTGAAAGGGGCTCTGAGAAGCCTGGTCTGGTGAGAATTGTCCCTGCCCACAACAGGGGGATTGGAACCAGATTATCCTTGGGGTCCCATCCAACCCAAGCTGTCCTGTGAATCTGTGATTTACACACTGAGAGCTCTTGGCTCTGGCAAGCCTTGAGGAACATCAGGAGAAAAGAGGAGGAACCCCTGTGGGCTCCTTGCCCAGCCTCTCTGTAGCTCATCCCATTTGATGTCCAGTGTGGTCTCATACTGACATCCTGTGATGGCAGCAGGAAACCAGGGTGGCTCCAGGTGCCCTGCTACAGCAATTTTGCTGGCTACAAGGACAAAAGAACTTTATAACCAGTCTGCTCTTGTGCTCCTGAACAGTGAGAAGCCCTTGTGACAGGTCACAGTACCCTGTTTAGTGTGGTGGAAGCTGGGGCACAGAATTAAGATTTTATTGCTTCCTGGCCCAACAGTGCCAGAGCAGCAGCTTGTCTTTCCATCCACTTTACCTACACAGTCATTTTCAGTCAGAGCTTGAGTTACTGTTACACAGTTATTGCCCATAAACCAAATCACTCACTGGGCTACACCTACTCCACTGGAACCCATCATTTAGCCTGTACCAATCTCCCATAAAGGGTTGAAGTTTGCTTTACTAAACTCAAATCTAAGAGATTACTTCCTGACACATAATCTAGAGTGAAGAATTCCTAACTCTTCTCAAGTAAAAATACCCTCAGACTTAATATTACCCTGCCTTTTATTCCCAAAGAAGACTTTCAGCAAGTGCAAAATATGAGCATTCTAAAATATGTACAAAATATGTACACTGAGCTGGGCAATTACCCTCATGTGTTTGTTGAACGGCTCTCAAATTGGATACCACCCAAATTCCTGTTGAACATTTCCTATGCCTCATTTGGTCACTGTGATTTACCAAAAAAAAAAAAAAAAGAAAAGAAAAAAAAAAAAAGAAGGAAACTGTCAGGACAGTTTGTAGCAAAGAAGACAAAACTAAATGACTTAAATTGTGCAAGTCATCCTCACTATGTTGTAGTATTGCAGTGTCAGTAAGGAGAAACACTTTGGAAGTGTTTAGAAGGCCACTGGATAAGGCTTTCAATAAGTAACAATGAGTTTATGAATGGGTGTGCAGAGGCATCTGGAGCCAGGAGGAATTAATTCCAAAGAAAGCCAGATATAAGTCAAAGAGTCTCTAAGTAGAAGGTAAAATGTTCTTTTTAATAACATGGATATTCACAACAGTAAATAAACAAGCAACCATTCATCAGTTTATTTAAAATTAAAATGTAAAATTGCAATTATATGGTGTTGGTGACCCTTTATCAGAGGAAGTGAAGGTTTGTTTTGCTGATTATCTCATTGTTTTCTATACAAAATTTCTTATCACATTTTGTTCAGTTTATACACACACAGACCACTCCTTGTACATCTTCATGTTAGTTAATCACATTTACCATCTTAAAGGTCTTGATATCTGCAAATTTATCACAGGAGAAATTAACAAGTAGATGTTTGGGACCCGCCTCAGAAGGGGTAAGTTTAAACTTGGTACTGGATTTCTCACTGGCTTTCAGTGGTGGTATGCTAAAAAAAAGGAAACAGAGGGAAAATATAAGTTGAAAACAGGCTTATGCATCATGCTTCAGTTTCTTCACTAATCATCTTCCACCTACTTTGAAGTGATAAGAGTAAGAACTCTTATCAGTTCAAAGTAAGATGGCCATGAAAAGATCACACATGGCTTGACTATCTGATAAGTATTTAAAGACTCAAATCCATACATTAAAGGCTCTCACAAATTCATTATGCAGTAACCCAGATAAGCTCACAAAGGGGGACATAATAATATATGAGATAAGATTTCATGCAGAACAGAGGGTGTAAAACACATCGCTGGATCATTGCAAAAGAATAATCAGAGACCATGCAGAATGTTAATACCAACTCTTGAATTAGAATGGAGTACAGCACCAAGGAAACCTCAGTGTTTACAGAGCAGGAAATTCTGAATGGAAGTTAAAATGTTTTACACCAGTGTGTTTTGTAACTCTTGGAAACTTGCTAATGTTTTTCCCTTACCCTGACATATTGTCTTGTCTTGCCTGAGGATAAAATTGTGTGGGATAGACAACAGGAGGTTGGTAAATTCCCTCAGGAGAGCTTATAAATGATGGGATGAACCATTCCTAATTGCTTGAGTGCAAATGGCAATGTTAAGTTGCTGTGTTTGTTTGTTTGTGTTTGTCTGTGTATTCAGCTAAAGAGCATGTTCTTATATCCCAGGTATTTTACAGAAATAACTGCATTTGTGAGGATATGTTGAAATGTTTGTGCAATTTCTTGTCTGTACAAAATGAGGGACAGTCTGAAATTTTAATCTTTCTGTTTCAATTATGAAATACAGAAGGGAAAAGGGCAGGAAAAGTTACAAAATCACCAAAGCAGATAATAGAGAACTGGGATCTATAGTAAAAAAAAAAAAAAGGTATTTTATTCCAGTCTTCTCAATCACTATCTCAACATCATCAAACAGTTTCTTGACTCTGTTTATAATCTCCTAAGATAATTATTTTGTAGAGTTCTGAAAGCAGAACTTGAAAATTAGTGTGCTTGTAGTTCTCATTTTGGAAAAAACTGCTTGTCATGGTTTAGCCTGTTCTGCAAAAACTATCCTTCTCAAACTGTGATCTGCTGTGTCTAGAAAAGCTGAGCATGGAGCAGACCTGGCTTTGTGCTTTTCAGAGGTCCCACCCCTTAAGATCACAACCTGTGTCTAAGCAGTGTTAATTTTTGTTCCCAAAGCTGAGACACTGCTGTATCTGCTTTTCACATGTATCTCTACCTGTTGGACATAAATAAAATTTGTTTGCAATGCTGTGCACCCAGATTGGCACCTGTAGTCCATTTAATAAAGTGAAAAAAATATCCTGATTGGTATATGTTGTAATTTGGGTAAGTGTGGACAGAAATAGTTGTGTATCCTATTGCTGGCCTTTGATCACAACAAGAAGGTGCAACCTGTCTGGCCTACAGCAGGATAGACACCCTCAGCAACATTTACAGCTTGGGTAAGCATGAATTTTTTTCTCTGGAAGTGTGTGGTCCTGCTAGATAGGCAGGAAAACAAGTTCTGTCCAATTATGACAGCAATTATTTGACCTCCTAAACCATGGAGCCAAAGCCCAGCCTCGATGAAGAGCTGGTTCATCACTGTGTGCTCATAACCTGTGCCTCCCAGGTTACAGCTAGAAGAAAAGGATGTCTCATCCCACAGTTCAGTTCCAACTCATCCATGCCACATTCTTGTTTGATAGCAGGAGATGTGTCTGGTACTCACCGAAGCTCCAGGATCCCTTGGAGCAGGTCGCTGCCCTCCACCTGCAGCACGCAGTCCTTCACCTCCTCATCGATAGGATTGGTAAATGCCACCTCCACAAACACCTCTTTATTCACTTTTGCTTCACCAAGCACCTGTGCAAAGAAAATGCTGGTGAGGCCAGGTTCTCAGTGTTCTTTCCTAGCTGAGCCTTTTCAGACATCAGAAGAGGAGCTGAGACTGTGATGAACCATGGCAGAATTTTTGAATGTGAGCACAGCATTTCTTTCAGGGAAGAAAGTGCTCTCAAAGAGCTCACTTTCACTTTTCTCTGCCACTGCAGTTACAACAAAGGGAATTTACCTGTATGTCAATGGCAGGATTGTCCAGGATGATGTTCCTTTTCACAAGCACTTGAATCCCATCTTCTACATGACATAAAGCTGTGACCTGGATTGCTTTGTCTGTAGTTAACTGCTGCTGGTATTCAGGATACTTTATCTTAATGGGAAATTGTTTTTCTAGAATGGAAAAAAGAAAAAGGAATTGGTACACGCCTTTATAAGCCCACAGAGCTTCATATCTAACATTAGTATTTTCCTTTTATGCTGTGACTAGGACTAGGAGGGCCTTCAGCCATCACTCCCAAAATTAATTAATTAATGTCACTCTATCAGTTTGCTTTAGATGGATAGTGATTTCTTTAATGTTATCCCTTCTCCATTCACTACTACTGTATTGCCTGGCTTCTTTTCCCCCCTATTGCTCTGAAAGATGCAACAGCTGGAGTTTAAGAAGTTTACTGGTGCCTCTCCAGAAGTTAAATCACATATTAAAGAAATGAATTTCTGCTTCTCACTAATGACTTGAAGCTTAAGATTAATACAAGACAGTATCATTTGTGATTCAATGATCTTTCACCTCATGTTGGAGATGCTGACATATCTCTTATCCCAGGCTCCTAATGGTAACATTTTCCAAAATGTGAAAAGCACTTGGGGACATGATAGTGTGAAACATGCCTTGTTAATTTATGTGTAATGTAATATTTTTCTCAACCTTTTCAAGCCAGGGATTTAGGATTGCAGTTTGTTAGAGCATTTTCCCCCAAGCTGAGCAGCCTCCAATGCCCTTTTACAGATAAAACCATTATGATTAAAAGGTATTTGAAAAATTACCTTCCTTTGGGGCCAGAGTGACAGATATGGAGTCCTTCCAGATCTGATTAACTCGTCTTCTAGTATACAGAGTACTCCATGCAGTCATATTTACATTTACAGTCTTAGCATCAGACTGCAAATTTTCAAGAACCAGAAGTAGGTTGAGGTCTTTGCCAACTTCTAAAGAGCCAGCCACCTTGAATTTTCCTGAGATGTCAGGCTTCTGTTCAACTTCCTCCTGTTTTGGTGCTGTAGGATCAAATTTATCCTCAAGTCCTAGCTTCTTACGGGCTTTTTTAAAAATCTCTCTTTCTTTTGCAGAGCCTGTCAGGGAGAACCATGAAAATTATCCTCAACAGTTAACATGAATCTCTTATTTTACATGGCTGCTAGAGAGAAGCTAGCCAGCACATAGTGTGTGTGCTTAGAGATAAACAAGCCCTCTGTTTTCCAGAGCCATACCTCATTTTCTGCATCTGCAGTCAGTAACGTCACTGTCCTTCTAATAACATTTTTTTAAACATAAAGTCTTAAGTCTAAAGTTTCTCTTTT
>VYZP01068645.1:0-15630 GCA_013400635.1 Hypocryptadius cinnamomeus | reverse complement strand
TTTCCCCTTCACTCAGCAGTAAAATTTGCTCTAAAAGGGAGGAAAGCATACAATTGAAATTCTCTTGACCTAGCTTAATCACTATCTAGAGAGTTCATGCTGGCATTTCTGCAAATGCTGGGAGCACAGATTATACTCAATCTAATTTAAATAGTCTATAAAGCCAAATTAGCTCTTCACATACCTTAAACAAACATGAAATGGCAGAATGGCTTGACATAATTTCAAAGATATGCACTTTCAACCTGCTGTTTTTCACCTGGTTCTGGGTGGCCTTGAAACAAGTTTACCAGAACAAAAACAAGCATTTGTGAATCCATTGCTTGATGCGCTTTTTCACTTGGTACTCCCCTCCCTACCCAAAATAAACACTTTTCATACTGAAAGATCCAGGTCCAGAAATCACTGCAGCACACATTCGACATTTTAAAGTCCAATTACAAACTCCAACAAGTGCTTGATTTAAAGTCCATGCTTCAGTAGACTGAGGTACATGAAATATGTAGTGCCTGATGCATGCAGAGTCTGAGTCACAAAAAAAAGTATAATAAAAGCAAGTGATTTTTATTCTTCTACCTTTGATACATGCATATGCTACGTCAAGAGTGGGAACACCACTAACACAGATACTCCAGTGCAACATTTGAGAGCCACAAGATATGATACACACAAAGGCAGTGTATACATATCCCTGTCTGTTCAATGGGAACTAAAGAATGAGATCACACAGAAATTCAAGTGCTTTAGCTCATGTACAATTCCAGCAACAAAGATCTAATGGCACCACCTTGCAGCAGGCTGATAGAATGATTTGTCGTCACTGCTCAATTGCCTTAAGCTGACAGCTGTCATTGAGAGAGGTACTAAACACGTAATACAGCATATTTCATTTATTTTTAAAAAATACATTAAAATTTGTTATCTGGTTAAAGTAATGAAAATTAGAGCAATAGAAGAGTTCAGACTCTTCAAGCCATCAAGAGCCCTCTGTTCAGTCTTTAAAGTCACATTCTCTTTTGTACAGAATACACTAATAGAGGAAACATATCTCTCCATAGCTGTCCTGCAAAGAACAAGGGTGACAGATCACTGGTTTTTTATGCATATCAGCTTTTCCCTAGAGGTAGATCAAGACAGCAACTAATCTGACCCTACAGAACTAAATCACAGGAAGCAGTAAGGTGAAAGAAGCTGGGGAAGAAAACACCAAAGATAAGATACTTTTAGAAAGAACATCAGGCTCTTTAGTAAAACAAGAGCTACCTACTGAAGAAATGCCAGTCTCCTCAGATGCAGGTTCCTTCCTTCAGAAAATCCAGAATGTAGGATGCAGTGGAAGTCAATGTATGAAAGACTTTGATCTACAGAGAGAGCTAGAAACAAATGGCAGTAGATGCCGAAGCAAGATCCTAATATCATCATGTGAAAAAGTGCAGCAGCTTGGACTGGGTCTTATGAGTAGGAGGATAAGCAGCTAACTTTAAAAGATTTGCAAGGAAAGGAGAAGATCTCAGGAAGAACAGTTAGAGACCTTTCAATGTTTTAGCTCCTCTCTTACTGTCTATCTTTGAGTGAATGAATTATATCCTTAATGGCTACTTCTGGATCATAGTGAACATCTGCTCCCAGAGAGAAGATGCTCCTCCAATGCCCAATACAACCAAGGTGTGGCTATGACTGGCAGCAGTAGCTGGGCCTCAATCCAAGGAGCCCCCCTAGCAAAATTAACCCATAGCAATCAACCTGACACTGGGCATTTCATGACAGAACACTGCCCTCAGCACCTCCCACGGCTGATTTTAAGCATTTTTTTTTCCTTCCCCTGACTCTAGCATTGCACTCCCTCCTCTTCTCTAGCACTGGCTTTGGTGCTTGATCAACTTTCTGCTAATGTGGCTCAGTGCTAAGACAGCAACCATTACAAAGAGAAAAAAACACGGTACTTTGTACTTACAACCCACTGTTTGGCAATTATTTTGTGTCTTTAAAAGACTCATTGCTCTGAAAAAACCCACAGCTTTTATTATTTATGGCTTGGCCCTTCACATATTTGTGGGTTTCCTATAGGCATTTAAAACAAATCTTTAGACACCCTCTGGAGAGAGAGAAGATTTTTTCCAAACCATTACTTGACAAGGAATCAAATGCTTCTTTGATTATTTTGATGGTGATTGGAATGGGGTGGTGTGCCAGTACTGGCACATTGTGGAAGTATTCCATCACCATCTATGGACAGAAAACAGGACAAAAGTAGCAACACGTTGGAATTTTTTTCTATTTCATGCCTGTTCTTTAAAATTCAGGTTATATTTCAGACATTCCATTCTAGACACTGTCCATTCTTACAAATATGACATCTATTTCATAGGTTGCTTGTTTTGTTTTGTTTTTAACAGACATTATGCATACATTGAAATGTGTCCCTCTCTTCATCAAGGGTATTGGGCCTCTTTCTGCAGTAACTTCACAAACTAGTCAAATTTCACTCTCTTGAACACAGTCTGTTTAGCTGTAAAGTGCAACATCCCTGACTAAACATCACAATGAATGCACACAGCATACACACCACCATGGGACATGCCAAGAGGCATGAATCCGTTTCTGCTATTAATTAAATTGAAAATTTTGGAGGTTTAAGGTATAATTGCAGTTTTCCCTTCAGATCCAATAAAAACAAGTGTCAATATTACCCTTCATTTGCCTTTCTCTTTGCTCCAAAACACCATTTCTACTTCTCACAAAGTAGTGACAACTGAGCATGATCACCTCATAAAACTTCACGTTTAGGGATAAGAAATATTTAACCAGTAACCAGTTTCTCAGTGCTGCTTTCTCCAGCTGATGTGTAATTTGTGACTGAATTACTAATTAGTTCCATGATCCTGTCATAACTAGATGATTCAGCAAGTCTCACTCAACCACTTGCAATACTGTTTAGGAACTGAATTTCCTAAAGTGGTTTCTTGCTCCCTTTAAATGGCTGCATAAGTAATTTTTGCACTGAAGAGACTGGAGAAGGAAGCCCAGTAAATAACCTTCAAACAAATATCCTATACAACAAATGGACAAGTTAGCAAGGTGTTACAAGCACCATTTAATTCCTTTGCATATCATCCATATGGTTAAACCATGAACCCTCCAGCAGTTTTCACTCTGAAATGCTGGTAAAAGAGGCAGCTATTTAACTGTCCTCCACTTACCATGAGCAAATTACCTCTGCTTTCAAATTCACGAGACTATTATTCTCCCATTGCTAACCTACACTGCACAAACTGAAAGAAAACTGTGTTGTTTGTGACTCATTTTTTCAGTGCCAAAGGGAGCTCTGGCGTAGGTGAGCAGCCTTCTGCCCCCTGCTCCCTGAGGGAAGAAAACTGGCACATTTGGGCCAAAAAACCTCTCTCTCATGTGGCTTTATGGGTTCCATAATGCTAATGGGCCTTAGAATGGGACTTAATATTTTCAGTCTTAATTCCAAGATGGCACATTTCTAAAAAGCAAACAGTGTTCAACTATTCAGCAATTCTGGCCATGGTTTCTTGCTGCTCAGTCAGTCCCCTCACTGCTGCAGGGGAGGCTCTGTGAAAGCCAGGCTGATACAGACAGGGCTGCCTAATCAGCCCTCAGAGATAGCTGCAGCCAGATAGGGCTCTGTCAGTCATCAGAACAATGACACACAATTAATGCATTAATAACAAGGGCAGAACTATGTAATCATATGCAAATAACACTCTGTTCATCATACACCAGCCCACAGGCAGAGAAACAGCAATAAACCCATAGTATTTTTAAGATCTTGTCTGCAGAACTAGAATGTATACAGGAAGGACCCAGACATGCAGTGCAGAGCCACAAATTGGTAAAATATCATATTTCAACAATTACAGGATGAATAAATAAATAACAAACTGGCAAGATGACACATCAGCTAAATGCTAAACAAAGTACTATTTGTATTTAAATATGTATATATTCCATTTTTTTTCTCCTAGACCAAAAAAAAAAAAACTACCCAAGGGATGTTAATGCTGAGATTCTTCAGTGCTGAGCTGGCATTGAAGCCTGAAGGAAATTAAGAATGACCTTGTACAAATGAAGCAGCAAACGATGCTCATTAGCAAGCAGCCCTAGAAAGGCTGTTGGAGGTAACCGAATGTACAGCAGGTAAGAGTTACCATGGCCACTGGTTCAGGGACACTCAGGAGGAGCAGAACAGCAAAGTGTGTCAACAGCATTAAATATATGTGATGAAAACCATGCATTAAGAAAACACTGAGCTAACATTTATTTAACAGAGAAAGGAGCCCTCCTAATGCTATTCAGAATGCCATTGTGCAAAAAGTATTGATTTGATACTACTGATTAGGTAACTCCTTCCCCCTCCAGTTGTCAATCAAGATCATAACACAAAGGCTTTCAGTACAAATGGTGCCAGAACATTCTCTGGCAGATAGGTTTTTTCTAAGTGACAGATTATGCCAACTGAAATACCTGTTAATAATTTTAATTAGTTCCTTTCCTGGTTTTTAGTTCAAACAAAATTTAAATTAAAAATTATCTCTGTAAAAGAACAAGACTTGCCTAATGCTTTTCAGCATCATTTATTCAGAGCAAGCTGCACTCAGATGACTGTCCAGTGGCCCATGACATTGTGTAGAATTTATAATCCAAATGCCAAAAAGAAAAAGAGAGAGAAAATAAATTTCATTTTAATAGGAATACAGAGTTAATGAGTATGAGTTCTTCTTATTTTATTATCTAAACTACCTTGTCTGATATCAAGTTAATTATCAACTAGGCCTCACAGAGAGTTTTTTCAAAAAGTTTCTGTAGAGCTAAAGCCTTCTTTCTCCACAAATAAACTTATTCCAGGAAGATGAAGACCTGAGCTAAGGTTATCTTTTCCAAAGCATTGCAGTGTCTGTTGATGTCACTTCAAAGGTGATAAATATCACCCAACAGTTATCAGACACCTTACAAAGAACCTGACCCAGCCTCCATCACATAAAGCACTTATATTGGTCTCAGTGGGAACTGGATCACTCTCCAATATTTATCCATGTACTGTCACAAATAATCCGTGTGACTGGATAATGCAGGTATGGACCAGAGGGAGACAAAGGGGGGACAACATCTGGAAGTGTGAGAGGAGCAGAAGAGCCTTGTTAAAGATAGGCTTAATCCTTCAGTCTGTCAGATTTATTAAAACCAGAAATAAGGAAAGGCTTTGCATTATTTCTAGCTTCAAAAACTGACAAAATGTTTGTCAGGCAAATATATTTTTTCCCTCTGAACTTTTGAATGAGGTTGCTCATATTACAGATGAGTAGAAGGCATACATATTATCACAGTGGGGAAAAAAACCCACTAACACCCACCATCCTGAGTGGTGTGGAACTGAGGTCCTGAGCTTGCCAAAAGACTGAAAGCACAGCCAAGAGCATACCTTGTTTATTCCTTTTCCTCAGAAGCCTTTAGTAGAAGGCAATCACACAGAATAAAACAACAAAGCAAGCTTATCACTAGGTATATTTAAACATTGTAGCATGTGTTTCAGATTCCTCTTGCCACACTAAGAGTTCGCAATTTGTGCAGAACAATTATCCTGTTTGTTCTTGGCAGGTCTTTTAACTGGCTTCACACTAATGCAAAGACAAGATTCTGTTCAGGACACTACTTCTGTTGAGAAAAGGATTTAAGTTTAAAAAAAAAATTCATCAGAACTGACCTTTTTCCACCACACTAGGCAGGCAAGGACTGGTAAGAAGGTGGAAGAAAGGGATTATTTCAACAGCTACTTTTTCCCTTGGTGCAACTGAGATGACTAAGGGATACTAAAACATGAGGTAGGAAACTAGTCAGAAGGAAATTACAAACCCTAAAACTTGAACCCCAGAATGCCCTTATGAACCATAGAACCCTATGCCTTTATTCTAAACCATAGAATGAGGGCATAGAAAGGAAGGAACTGTGTCCTAAAGGAACCTCCACAATTCTCCCAGCTCACTTTCACTCAAGTTTAAACTAATGCAAAACACTTCTTGTACCTGTTCTCAAAGACATGAAGCTTGAACACCATGTCATACTCTGACCAATGTCTTTCCACAGACTTAAATGGTGGATTAGTGGTAGAAGGTACTATATCATGTCAATAAAAAGTAACAGCAACTGAATATGTAGCTATGTAATTTTTTTTTTCTTTTTTTTTTTTTTTGTGCAATGGTCACCACAGTTGCTCTCTTATATAACAGGCCACAGATCTGCATTACACATTCATAGAAATCACCATTAATTAGCTTTTACCAGTCTTCAATCTGTAATGGTTAACTGTCTTCAGAGTAAAGACCTTATTTCAACTCTCAGCCTTTCTTTATTCCCTAGCCTTTGCCTGTCTTTACACACCCAGTAGACTTAAGTCATCAACTACCAATTTCTCATCAATGCAATTATATTTAATCAACTCTACTTGATATTTCTTTTTGATGAGATTACAAGTCATTTTGACAAGTGCTATTTTCCAGAGGTTCCTGCTGATTGGCATTAATTACATTGCCTTCTTTTAATTCTTTATTAATTAATCTTTATTAATTTTGATATGCTGCTGTTTTTCCAAGTGCATAAGTGGATCACCATGAGCAAGTGTGCTTTCAAAATGGTAGAGGAGTTTGAAAAACACAGTAAAAACTCAGTTGTAGAAGCTGCAGGTCAAAACCAAACCCCATCTACCTTTAAGCTCCCTGTCCAGTCCTGACACAGCAACTCAGACCCACTTTGCAGAGCAGAGAGCTCCTTGCAGAAGTGGGTGAAGAGAAGATGGGAAACAAGAGTGTAAAGCCTCACAGCATATGAGGGAGATGCAAATGTCCTGCATCAAGGCAAGGGTGAGCACAAACATGATTTGTCCTGAAGGTTGTGAGGAAGAAGAGAACTGAGAATGAACAGGGACATTCTGTGAGCACTGTACCACTTTGAACTTACTTTCTTTCCTGTGCTTACCATGGCAGATGTTGACTAAAATTCAGGAGATCCAGCTAGTCAAGAGAGACCTGACAAGTTAAACTCCTATTCTGATACCCATACTAAGGAGGAAAAGTCTGAAGACAATTTATAGACAAATATGTATTTGCATGTTCCAGTACCATCTTTGTGTCTTCAAATACATGGGTGTGAAGGGAATTTTTTGTTTACAAACAGACCCATAAACAGTTAGAGCTCAACTCAAAAAATATAATTAGCACTTGCTGCTGTTTTTCTGTGATTTGTATGCAAAATGAATTGTGCCTGGGCTGAATTTCTCTTCCGTATTCCTCCTTTCACTGGTAGCTGAAGCAGTAAGAAAAACAAAGCAGTGCTGGTTAGTCATCAATACGATAAGGTCCACGGAGATGAGAGCCACTCCTTTATTCATCTCTGATGACCCTCCACAGTGGGAGTAAAAAAAATTTGAAAATATACTAGTTCCAGCATAAAAATAAAGAACAAACTGAGCAGTCCAGCAAAAATTACAGTTCAGACAGGTCTATGTACCAGTGTGTTTCCCAGGAGCTATGAACAAAAGATTGCTTGGAGAACCTGGTAGATTCTTACAGTACAGTGAGTTCTGCAGGCAATGCAGAAATTCCTCTCATCCCCTGGATTAACATGATCCTCAGCCAAATTTCTCTACAAATCACTGAGGGAGAAATCTTTGCGCAGACTGCTCTATGATTTTGCAGCCTCTTTGCAGCCCCATGACAGATGCAGCTCTAGGCTTACACCTTCTAATCCTAATCCTGGGCTTTGCTAAACTTTAGCTCCGCCAGCACCAAGGCCCACATGAACCAGCTCACGTGGGAGAAGCCTTTGCACAGCCTGCCCTGGTGTTTTGCAGCCCTTTCCAGCCCCATACCCACGGCAGCTCCAGCTCCCCACAGCCGTGCCCTGCCGTGGGTCCCGCTGAGCCGAGCCCACAGCCCTGCCTGAGCCCGGGGGGAGCCCAAAGCCTGCTGTGCTGTGGGACTGGCCCTGGCCACCTGCTCCTGTCACCCACCCCTGGCAGCACCTGACAAGACCTGGCATTAGCTGAACCTTCATCCCCCGTAGCCCATGGCAGCAGCCTGCTTGGAAAAGCTCTCCAGGGAAAAATCCTTCTGCAGCCTACACAGTCATGTGGTGCCCAAATCGGCTCAATCTGCAATGATGGCTTTTTCTAAGAAACATCAATATTTAATACTTCCTGAGCATGTGAAACAGAGGCTCAGCTGTCAGGGCTGTTTGACTTCCAGCCAAGAACTTTGCAAAGCAAATATGAGTGATCTGCCATGGGTGTTCCACAGTATTGCCCATATTCACTACTAAAAGAGCAAATAAAGCACTAGCTATAGAAATTACTACATCTAAAATCACACATCTTCTTACCAAATATTTATAAATTTAGTCTCTCCTAACTGTGTATTGCTCAGGCAAAAGCAATGGAAAATAAAGCCAGGGTCAGAGATTAAAACCTGAATCTCAAAATTCAGATTTGGAGCATGATTTTTAAGTCCAGTCCCAGCACAAGCTAAGCTGCAAAGCAGCCGGAGCTCCCATATAAGCAGTTGATAATATCTAGAACCATACCTTGCTGAAGGCATACCTCCATGATATTCTCTCCAACAAGACAATGATCTCTCTGTTTACTAAGACGAACATGCAGGATGGTGAGGAGCTGGAGCGTGCAATGCCAGAAGAGATGTCGCAACAGGATTTACTCAGTCTTGAGTAGGTGAAGGGGAGCTCTTGGTGTTGTCTACAGCTGAGGAGAGGGTTTAGAGATGATAGGGCCAGAATCCCTCTTGAGGTGCAAAAGGACACAATGGGAGCCAAAAGACACACATAGCAACATGGGAAACAAAATTATACATAAAGAGCACCTTTTTCCACCACAAGCAGAGCCAGACACTGGAACCTGGCTTCAGAATTTTAGAAAGTCCATCCAGGGATAGAAAGCTCCAGAAACACAGCCCTGAGTAAGCTGATGTAACTGGACCTGCTCTGAGCAGGGAAGACAAGATGACCTCCAGGTATGTCTTCCAATCAGAATTTTTCTGTGATTATACAAACATTAGCTTTTAAGAAGCATGCAAAATATGGCTATAGATATTTTCGTATAAGGCTTTAAACATTTGTCTGTTTGACAAATACAAAGCCAGCAAGAGATACAACCAGATTCTGCTGTAAATTAAAGAGGAATTTTGTTTCCATGAACATCTGGAATATGTATGTGCAATTGCCATACTGCTAAACAAAGAGCTGGCATGAAGAAAAAGAAAAGGATCTGTTTTCATTTAGGATTTTGTCCCTTGGAGCTAACATAATGCATAATGTGTTTGGGGTTTAAGTGTAGTGATTTGCTTGGAATTAAATATAAACATAATTTCCAAAATACAATAGTGGTTTATGGCAAAACCAGAGATAAATCTGAGTCAGAACACATCTATAAGAGCTGTCTCCTGAAAGTACTGAAGAAGCTGTGATTTCTTCACAGGTACCATTTCAGAAGTTACTTATGTCTGCAGGTATCTGGATTCCAGTGGTAGTCACTGTAACTTAAGCTCATAAGCACTTCAATAGTTTTTGAAAATGGTTCTGAATTGTTCTCATCTCACTGCTCTTGGAAACCTGACCTCGTCAGCAATCTTGGAATTCTTTCTTTTAGGAATACATTGTTCTGTATGCACAAGGCATTTGTCATTTTCAGCACAAGCTAAACCTGAAACTTTCAGTCTGTACATACTCTTCATATCCAGGTGCAAATTTCAGCCTAGGTGAAGTTGCCATCCCTATGTATGGCAATTTCTTAGCAACTCTATTAATGGGAGAGTTAAAACCTCAGCTAGGTACCTAATTTCTATACACAGAGAAGATTAAGGCACTTGTTTTAATGCCACCCCAGCTTCCTGTGCTGCAAACATATAAACTGACCCACAGGGAGCACTGAAGACAGACATTTCTGAAACCATGTCTTTTTCCTAGACCACAGTTCTTTTGTAGCTCTAAACTAGGCACCTGTGTGGAAAAGGGAGTCACAGCTGCAAATTTCTTTCTTTTAGTCACGAAGTCATCAATTAGAGCAAGCACCTCTCTTTTCTCTTAGATGTGGCTGCTGGAGGAAGAGAATTGAAGCACAGCACCTGCTGAACCCTGCTCTCCACATCTAAGAAAGGGCTCATTCCTTCTCACTCACTACCAGTGGTCTTGTGGATCCTGCACTCCTTCCTCCATATCTCACCTGACATTTTTGTTAATTCAAGAGAAAGCACATCTTCCACCCCTGCATATTATTTAAAGGCATTCTTTTGTCTCGTGGTTTTAGAAAGAAGGCAGCTTTAGAAGGACAAATGTGATGAGCCAGAAATACCTGAAACAAATTCTGATTTCCTTTCACATTTACACTAAATTCAGTAAGATTATTCATAAAAGGCCCTTTGTATTTCCTGCTCACATTTGTGGACAATTAGCTCACTAACCCCCCTGTTTGAATCCTCTATGAAGGATACAGCCTTTGTGAAAACTCTCTGGCCCTTCTTGCCTTAGGTATGCCTAGCTTACCTTCTTTGACAGATTAATCTTATTGACTCAGGTGTTGCCAGCTTATCAGTCCAATCTTCACAGGTGAACAAAGGAAATTTTATGCCAGGGCTGCTCCCACATCTTACGTTTATCAAAATTTACTAATTCAGGTTTTGCCTCCTCCTCAACATCTTTCCAGCTTGCAGACAATTACATCACGTTACATACTGCACTTGTCTGCAGCATTTATCTGTGTTGTAGAGCTTCTCTGCAGCAGACAGCGTGTTGGTGCCTGTGGAGTCTCTGAATTCCCAAAGATGGGAACCAGATGCTACCATAACTATGCATACAAAAAGTACTATCTTCCTATAAAAAAAGCTCTTGAAGGATTTTATTCAGATTTTATGAGCCATCAAGTGGAACAGCTGGGATTTGTTTTGGTAGGGGTTTTTTGTTTGCCTTTTTTTTTTTCTTTCCAGTTCAATCATTTTCAAGCATAGACATTCACCCCGAAGCATTCGCCTTCAGATACAATATGCTTTTATTTCAGCTTTTGCTGCTAAACTCTACTCTTCATTTAGATGTCAAAATATTAGGATACTCTTTTCCCACTCTCATGATTTTTATGCATATACTTGTGTCAGAAGCAAAACAACCATCACCTTTTTTGACTGACATACTCAATCCAAGAGGCAAAGGAAGAAGCAAAACCTTTAAAATCTTTATAACTTTAAGAAGACTTTTTCTTTTTTTCCCCCTAATGATGGATACACTGAGGTACTTTCTGTAACTGACAAGAAACAGATAGAATTTCAAAGGAACAGGAAAACAATGCACCACTACAGCAGATGTGTGTCCAGAGAAGCTATGAAAAAACAAAGATTTCCACATCTTGTTGCATAAAAGCACAAAAATGAAAATCACAGATAATGGCAGTTTAACAGAAACAAGCAAGCAAAACCCTCTGAAGTTCATCTACAAAAAACCCTTACAATTAAAATATTTACTTTTAAATCATTCCTATACAAATTAAGAAAAATGATTGTTTACTCCTTTCATCATGGCAATTTTTTCTCATGCCTTCTTACAGTGTTGCTGCCTGAAAGAGCAGAAGAACTTTTCCTTGTTGCTGCACCTTCACACACAGGTATCTCTTCCCAGGCTGTTAAGTGCAACAGTTATGACTCTCTAATGCAGCTTCCCACATAGCAAAAGCAATGGATCTTCCCTACATGAAACTCTTAGAGCCCACACAAAGTGCGGTTACTCCAGCTTTTTTTTTCTTCAAATATCAATTCTAATTTAAAAAACAGACTCTAAAAGAAAACTATTTGTTGTTCGCAACCCTTGTTCACTTCAGCAGGTCACTGCCCTTTACTAAACGTACTTCCTAAACATGCACATTTCATTACCATTCAGAATTTGTCTAGATCCAACTTCCTGCCATTACATCCTGACATGCTTTTGTCTGCTAGACTGAAGTCCTTCAGTATCACGTTTCTGTTCCCTGCAGAGGTTCCCTGCACACTGTCAACACATCTCTGTGTAGATCTGTTTGATAAACTAAAGTCAAGCTGTTCGAAGGCATGCTTTCTAAACTGTTAATCATCTGAGGACCTCTTCCCAGAGCCTTCTCCATTTTTTCAACATCTTTCTCGATTGTGGACAGCAGAATTAAACAGAGTATTTTATCTGTGGCCATATCTACTTCTGATGCAGAGCTAATTCTTCACAGCATCTCTTCATATGTTCTTCTTAGATATTTGAGAGTTGCATTAGCCCTCCTGGCCACACTGTCCCCCTGTGAGCTCATATGCAGCTAAAATCATGACACAGATCTTTTCCAATACCCACTTCTCAGTCCACTGGTCCCTTTGCCATCAGCATGGTCTACATGCTTTACTGCTGGTTTTATGAGGCTACATTTGACACCTGTGGCTGGCACAGATCACTGCTACTAGCCATCTTCCCAACATCACTTGAAAGGTTTAACAATGTTTTGTCATTTAGTGCTCTGTGGAATTCTGTATCTCTACTGAATCCCAGCAGGAGCAGAGTCATTTAACATGATACAGGATTTCATCTAGCTTCATCTATTAATGTATTCCCAGATTGTTTCATATTACTGTATTGTATTATCAAGAATTCACAGGGTGTTAAACCAAACAGCTCAGTGAGATATATCCAGATGGTATTGTATCACTTGTACTTTATTAACTGAAAAGCAATCACCTCAGGAGTAACATTTCAAGCCAGTATTACCAACATATGTTTTCCATAATCCTAAACCCATTGGCAATATTTTTTTTTCTTGTTGTATCCCATCATAGAAATTTTCCTCCTTACCCTGCATCAATGTAATGTCCAGTACGTTTTATGGGGACCTGGACAGTTCTACTAAACTCTTGAATAGGTAATAAAGGTAGTATTGCCTTAAATAGTGGCATATTACCTCCCTGATGCTCTCAGTATGTCATTCTTTAGTAAAATACTTCTATTTCCTCTTCAGAGTTTTGTTTTCCTTCCTTCTGGTCCCATCTCCATGCATTGCTTGATGGAAAAGATAGATGCATTCTTATTTCTATCAGCCCTCAACATTATTTCATGACTTCTGTAATATAAAAGGTTTCCCTTTACCTTGTGGAACCATAGGAATACTTTTTTCAGCTTTCATTATGCAAGTCTACTTCTGATCTTTGTGCATACAGAGAGAAATATAAAAAAAAAAAAAAAAAGAACCCCTACACAATCTAAAGACTCATAACTCAGATATTCAATAAATATTTTTTTTTTACCTCCTGATGGTTTGTATCTCTCTCATGACAGGTAATAGTTCAGGCTGATAGAAATGCTAGCTTTGGAGCACAAACTATTGAGAGAACCAAAATAACCAGAATAAGCAAGTTTCAAACAGAAAGCCTAAGGCTAATTAAGTGATCTGAACTAGAGGCCATGAGGCCCTTGGAATCTCTGAACAGTGCTATCTTGCAGATTTTAGAAATAAGTAGTTGCACGTAAGTCAAGTTTCTCTCACCTAGCACAACAAATTAGGTATTTCCACAACATAATACAGCTCATTAAAGTAGTCAATTTCTGCTAATGTTGTATTTTCTGTCTTTGCCTAGATTTCCAGTTTTCACTTACTCAGCATTTTTTCTTAGATTTAAAGAGATTCTTGATGCAATTCTCACAACAGAGTAACTATCTTATTTCCTTCCTCTCATGACTGTTGGGCTGATAAAACCAAAGATCACATCACTAGTTAGCAGCAGTAGTTCTTTAGCCTGGTTATTCAAAAAAAAAAATGTACTAATATACAACCCACATGAATCTCTGACTATACCTTAAGAGGAGATTTGAATCCACTGCCCAATTTTGACCAGAAGAACAGAGATATTAAAGAAATTAAGTCTCTATTGATTTCCTGAAAATAGACAGCTGAAGAGACAGACCCTGTAAACACTTTGATTGAAGATATCATCGAAAATTCTTTATTAAACAACAGAAAATACACTTGAAGGAAAAGCCTCTAGAACTCCCCAATCATACAAAAATCCCTAAAGCTACACCCCAAACTCACAAAATCTCAAGAAATGTGTTCACAGAGAAAATTGTGGCTGTTAGTTGCAGTGTTCCCGTAATTACTTATGAATATGTACGTTCATTTCCTGTTCTATTCTTTAACAGGTCTGTCTCCTGAAAGGCAACCAGTACTGTCAAATCACACATTTGTGTATTCCTGAACTTAAGTAACTCAAAAGAGACCAAGAATTTGATCAAAATATGCCAATGGACAGCAGCTGTGAGACGGACATCACGTTCAATTTACAGCTGAGCAAAGAGGTGCTAAATCTGTTTGCTATGAGCCACCTAGCCATGCATACAGATGCACTGTGGTCTTCTATTTTATAAGCACAGGGATGAATATATACAAGCCCAACCAGCAGCTGTCTACCTAATTTTAGATTATGTGGCAATAAACAGATGCTTCTGCATTTCAGCACATTTTCTTGTTGGGTTTTTATCCTACAAGCAAGGAAAACTAAAATGGCTTGTATTCCTTGGTAATTGTAAGGAAAAGCCAGTAATTCAGCAGTAGAACAGATTGCTCTCAAGGTTCAGAAAACACTGACTGAGCCTGTGATGGAGAATGCTACAGACAAGGTAAAGCAGAGCTGAATTTCAAGGCTGCTGGGGCAGCACTAAAAGAGTACTTGTAACAGGAAAGAAATTATTGGAATAAGAGTATGCCACTCTGAACTTCCAGATGTTTAGGAAAAAGTCTCATTACTATGGATTTATGATCTCTTTGAGCAAAGGTTATTTTGATGTTTTTAAAAACAGAGAGAAAAAAACAACTGGTGATGCATATAATTTTCTGCTATAGACAGTGCAACTACATCAATTCATCTTTCTCACCCCACAAATCAAGATAGAGACACTATAAATCAGAACTCTTATGTCAAGGTTTAAGGGAAGCAAGAAATATGCAAAACAGTAAATCAACATGAGGCTCCCTATACTATGGTTGGCAGTCACAACTATACTAAAAGTCAGAAGATTAATGCTGACCATTTTCATTTCCACTGCCCTAAGAGTAAAAAGCAAGATTGAACACTAGCAGTCTTTGGTAACAGGTGCTGAAGGATTATTACATAGGCTGCTAGCAGTTTTTCTCAATGTACATGTCAGGTTTCAGGGACAGGCAATGTTGAAGAAGGAAGTAGCCTTAGTTCCTTTTAAGTTTTTCTAAATCAATGCAGGGAGCGGATGTTCAAGTAGCAAGCATTCTGGCACTCAACAAGCCCTGTTAGAAATTAGAAGACAAAACCTATGCTTAATTGGCCTCCCCCTTTTCAATCCGTTGAAATCAGCAGGAAATCACAAGATGTGACAAGAAGTGGAAAAGTTACCTCTGTTTTAGTATAGTGTATGGAGAGCAGCAGGAATTCAACTTCCACACACCTAGGTACTTTTGTAGTTAATGCTTGAAATTACCTAGAATAATTAGGAACACAAATCCATGAAAAATTACCTCCTTCTTTAATAAACCACTAAAATAATCAGGGCCTCAGTGCCAGATTATCCCATTCTCTTCCC
>VYZP01068639.1:0-23780 GCA_013400635.1 Hypocryptadius cinnamomeus | reverse complement strand
AAGACAAAAAAATAGTAATATATAGTTCCTCAATGTAAGAAAATTAGGATGTTGTCTGGAAAGGGAATATACTGAATTACTGTATTTACTCTCTGAGTGCTACATTCCTGCCACTGCTGAGAACCTCTTTCAAGAAGCTGAAGAAATCAGATCCCTGGCATCACTTATTGAAGTTCATCACATCAATGAACTTCCAACAGCCCCCCATGCAATGCAGGAAAAACATCCTGTCAGACTTGTATCTTACACCACGAGATTCATGTTGCCCACAAATGCACACTACAGAGGTGCAGGTTGCTAATCCTTACAGTCAGTGAGAACTCTCACTAATAATTAAAAGACCATCTGGATGAACTGTGGACATGGGAAATCAGTGCTTGCATTACAAAATCTAGTAATTTAACCCTAGTGAATGAAATTCTAGAGACATCAAGAAATAAACACGTGTACACCATAACACTGTGAATAACTGCATTAATCTCTAATTTTCCTTTCCTGAGCAGCAAATTGTCACAGATGCTTGTCTCTGACACTTGTCTGCACCCTTTAGCCTTGACTCACTATATACTGTTGTCTATGGTCAGCTTTTCATTCAGAAAAAAACACTTCAAAGCTATCAATCAGTAATGTTCAAAGCTGGTGAACAGCTCTTCTAAATTATTCCAATCTGTAGTGATTTTCTTTTAAACTTGCTTTCCTAATGTTATGCATCCTTTTTTCTATGAAGTCTAGTTATGATCCAATGCTCAATTAAATGGTCAGAAACATCCCAACTGACTTGGATACACTTGTACAAACTCTTTTTTTCTCTTTAACAGACTTAAACAGGATGAAACACAAAATACGAGAGTACTATTATTTTCTTTCGTTTTCTGAGCCCAACAGTATTTTTTTCACTTTGCTAAAACTAGACACTCTTTTTGTATTCCCTTTCTGAAACTCAACTTTTAGAAAGAAGGTAACTATGTAATACCAGCGATTTAGTGACCTCTATCTTTGACGTATCTTTTAATCCTCTTAAACTGTATATACAGAAATACTACAGAGGTTGATCAGCTTCAACTACTGACGTTAAAACCAGAAAAAAAAACCAAACAGATTCCTATGAGACATAGTAAACTTTCTTAAAACCTTCAACCACACCTGAATTTGAGACAATCCTGCTGAAGAGACCTAACAGAACAAAACTGTCTTAATTACTTACTTTCCACTTAAATGGACTTTACTACTCTTTTTTTAAATGCTCCACGTTTTTTTACTACTATTCTCAGTATTCTAACAAACCTCTAAAAAAAGACCAAAAAAAAGCAAAAAATATTGACAGGAATTATTACTGAGGATTAATCAATCCACGATTTCTTAGGACTTGTACTCTTAGAAATGGTAAATAGAAAATTTTTTTGCTCTTTTTTTCATACCTCTGTACTAGTAAATCACAATATAAACCCATGTGATTTTAGTAGGTAGTTATGTTTTAAAGGTGTCACCATGCTAATGAGCCGAAGCTTAACAATTGGATAAAACTGAACAAGTGCTGATGCCTGCATGTGAGGTGACTGTAGCACTTGATGTTGCAGTATCAGCAGAACAGTTAAAACAGATGCCACAGCTCATTTCATGGATCATGGTGCCTTCAGGAAAGAAGCTGGGTTTTTCATTTTCCATGAAGACTTTAGCGTTTTATTTAGAGAATTTCTGACATGTAAAGTAATACACATCTGTGATATAAAATAAAGATATCAAGAAAAAATAAAATTAATATTGTATTTTGTGAAGCAGCTAAAAAGCAATACAGTTGGGTAATTACTATACTATGAGGCACAAATGATTGATCTAATAATTTTATTAATACATGTTTTCATAATGCTGATTCATCAAGAATACAAAAAAATCTGTTTTTACAAATATAAAACCTGCCTTCTTGGCAGCAAAAACATTCCAAGATGTGAAAATGTATCACTTGAAATAGATTTAGATCATGCTGACACTATTACATATTCTTACCAAGACTCTGAGTAAAGCTGTAGTAACCTACATAAAGACTCAAAGCTAGCTATTTTGCATGCAAAATAAGAATGGGGGGGTTTTTCAAAATACATCTTTCCCTTGCTTGGAGACACTGAGGAGCATGTAAAAATTGTTCTGCAGAGTTATTGTTAAATAAGTTTCTTCTAATACTGTTAAATTTTTTTCTAACACTGCACTATCATTTCAAACTTTTAGAAATTATCACAGCTAGAAATGAGTGGTGTGAACACAGCCTAGGTGTTATCATACCCTCAGTGCACAGATAGACATTTTCAGAGTATCAGTGAATACACAGAACCACATGAAAATGTTCAGTAGTGCCTCAAAACTTTACACCAACCAATAGAACAATGGTTCTCAACTGTGAAAGAATGGTCAAGCATTTATGCGAGAAAAGCAAGAGTGAAACAGTAAATCAATTCTGTTCTTCTGTCTTTATACTCAGGAGGGGTGAGAAAGATTTTTTTTAGAGAAAACTTCTACTTTTATGTGTAATAATTGATTGTATATTTACTATTGAAAGAAAAAGGATATTGTGTAACCAAGCAAGGATATGCTGATTCCAAGTAAACTTTTTTCTTTGCGTAATAAGTTACTGGAATATTTGCTTAAAATTAGCTCAAGTAGAAACTAGTTACCATGACAGAGGTCAGCTTCAAAGAATAAATGAAATACAACATGCATGTAAAAAAAAAAGAAAAATTGAAAGGGCCACCATATCATCAGGATATTAACGAATTTCTGTCAATTTCAGTGTAGCAGCTGCAGAAACATCAGCAATAGCTGCCAAAGACAGATATTTCAATCTCTGTCTTCTAAAGGCCTTTGATATTTTAAAGAAAATTCTAAAATTCTGGCACCTATTAGAACAGTCACTTCAGAAAAGTGATACTGCAACTGTTTAATATGGAGAACAGATAGCACAGTTGAAGTACTAAAGTAAATACTATATTGAAGTACTAAAGACTCAATTAATATTATTGAGAAGTGGTTGCCAAAAGGTTATCACATGTTCTTTAAATACCACTCAGCTTACATCCTACTTGAAGAGGACTTTATGAATCTTATTGATCTACCTTCAGAACACTACTGAACCATCATCAGTTCATTCCTGAGCTTCCCAAGGATCTCAAGCAGCTTCACTGTCAATAAACTGACAGACTCACAGAAAAAATAATTCAGAATTAGGTCATGCAATTAGCACCACATGTTTTATCTTCAAAAAATAAGAAGGAGGAGCAAATTAATTTAATGCAATTACCTGATTTACAAAAACACTCAATTTTTCTAGCAGTTATCTTCCACTGTTAAGTAATGAAAGACTTTTAAGTATTACTATATATTGATGGTATAAAAATAGTACCAGTAAAAAAAATATTACCATTACATCACTAAATGAGACACAAACATAAAGGCATCCTTAGCTTATTTGGATATTGCATGAACAGAAAGATAATGCTGATCCAGATACTTAGCATATGATCTGCATCTCTTTAGTTATCTATTCTCAATACAACTACTGTGACACACTTGTAAAGCTTTTAATGTACCATAAGATTGGCAAGGCCCCTTCATTTACATAATTACGGCAATTATATCCATAATAATTGAATGCAGCACCATTTTAATGGTCTGGACTATATTTAAGCTTCCGCTTTATAATCCATGGAAGCTGGCTGGTGAAGTGCAAAAGAAAATAATGAAGAATGAAAATAATGAATATATCCTAAAAAGGCATGCTCTCATGACTACCTAAAATAGTTTAATAGAGTTTGTTGTGCTACACAAACTAAACTTTCCAAATAATTTGCATGTTTTGGGGACTCTAGAACTGAATTTGTTCATTAATTGTTTCAAGATCTAAGCTAAAATTAATGATTATAAAACCTAAAATGAAAACAGCATTAATTATCTTCTTTCATCATAACAGCTTGCCTGTCTTAAAATTGCAGGAACACGCACAAAAACACAGGCTGACACACTGTAGATAACTTTTTTGCCTCTAAAGGCATATTCACCATTGGGTTCAATTGGGGCTTCTCCTCCTACTAAAACACAAGGGGAAAGGAAGTAAAGAAATCAATCAAACTAATAAAAATTTTCATAATAAATCATTTTAAAGCAACCTCCTCTAGAACAATCTTCTCCCCCGCAAAAAGTATATGAATACTTCGTAAGAATACAGCTCTGAATGACTGATTACTCATCTTGTATATAACGAGTTTTCACCTAACAAGAACCAGTGTATAAATGGCCCTGAGTGTTGGAACGAATCAAGGATTACAAAAAAAAGCAATGCATTCTAAGCCATCACCCCATGTGTATAAGCTCACTCCCACATACTTATAGTGAACCAGCTAGCTCTGAGACGGAGCTTGGGAAGTTCATCCTGAATTGCTCCCTACACACAGGTGGACAAGGAGTGCCATGCTGTGCCCAGCTCCTCAAACATGCACACCTGTTTTCTAAGCCACAGCTGGCACAGGACACACATGTCCTCGGTGTCCTGTGATAAAAAGTACTCACACAGTGAGCAGAGATGCAGCACTGACATTATTTTAGAAATCAAAAACTGTAGTACAAAACTATTTATAACACGAAGTCAGATCTGCTAGTTCAACACTCACTTACTGGTAACAAGAAACATGAGGAGCAAATTCTCCAAGTGCAGTCCACCACAGTAGGATAGAACTGTTTTCCACAGCACTGAGACCCTAGGAATTTTCCATTTAAAAGTAAATTTGTGAATGTGACATATAAACCAGGATTGACAAAACTGTCTAAGTTTGAGTACTCAAAAGCTTCTGAAAGCAGTCATAAAAACTGGAATGTTTTGGAAATAAACAGGCCAAATGAGGAGCAAAGATAAGGTGGTTTTAGAGAAGATTGCTGTTGCAAAGGTGCTTGGGAACTGTGACCAAAGAGCTGTTTCCAGTGATGGGCATGTAATATTCCCATCTTCCCTTTAGTGTCATAGCTCTTTGCAATACTGACTACAAGCACTCAGCTAACAAGCCTTTCTCAGTATTATACTTCATCCTGGAAACAACAAAATGTTCTTCTTCAAAGCATTCTCAAGTATGTTCTGCAGTGTTACAGGGATTATTTTTCATAAACACAGCATATACACTCTACCCTTTTTACAGTGTTATTATGGAACAGGCAACCTTCCCTTAATCCTTCACTTCTTCCTTGTAACAGTCAAGCTCAACCAAATTTTAATTCGTTCTGCAATTATGACTTAATTGCAGAGAATATCAAAACTATAGATGACTGCTCAAGCACACTCTGCCTTTTCATTTTTTTTACACTATCAGCTCCCGTCTGATCTGAATTAATAGTATTCTTTTACTAGAATGTCTCTGCCTCATTGCTCTATCTGCATTTATGATACGACTTCTTTTCTGCACAACACATACTTCTACCACTTGCTCTCAAATATTCTAATCCCTGTAAGAACAGAAAGAAAAAGCAAAAAATTTTTAGTCAAAGGTCATCTACCAGGATAGCAACCAATTCCAGTTATCCTTTTCAAACTGTAAAGGTGTTTTAAACAAAGTGAACACATACTTTGTGTGTGTTCCATGCTCCTTATTCCATGCAGGAGAAGTTTGAAATTACAGGAGAAACAGGCATCTGGAGCAAAACTGAGTCACTTCTAGAGCCTAACAACAGCTTGCACAGCTGCATCTCCATTTCTCCAGTCCTTCAAACACAGCCACAGGCCCCTCATCACTCCCACATCACACATGGGCAGTACCTGGCCAGCAGCCTGTCAGACTCCTTTCCAGCCTTCCCCCGCTTGCAGAGGAAGGAAGCCCACGTGTGTGGGTGTGCTCTGGCTAAGCCCAGGCTCGCTGACAAGGGAACCACGGATGGAGGGCACACAGGTCAGACCCCTCTCATCCCAAACACATTCTCTGACATTCTACACCACATTAGATTGCTACTAATCACACTACATTAGATTACTACTAATTATGATGGAAAAGTCTCTTTTTAGAAAGTCTTAACATGGAGTCTGATTATTGAAAAGAAGATACTGCTGACAATTTTACTTGGATCATTGTCACTTGAGAAAAATAAGATATTCAGCTTAAAAATTTAAAAGAATTATGCAGAAAATATATCTTAGCATTGAAGAAACAAACAATAAAATTAGCTTCACTGAGTTTCTGTTATTACACAAACACAGTAATGAATCCTAAATAAATGCCTTTCACAAATACAGTAACACAGTACTTTTGTGCTAGCAAATTCCTTTCTATCATATATATGGAAATAATTTACAAATACAAATGAATTGTTGCAAAGATTATTATTCTGCTATCTCAGAAAAAAACTATCATTTATAAAATATCTAGTAAAGCTCTAAAATATGGTAAAACAACAGTTCTTCTTATTAAAGATCAAGTAAAAAATGGTCTATCACTCACCTTATATACAACAGAGGAAAAAAAAGGCATTCTTAATGAATTAGGCTGACCAAATATCCAAGCATAACATCCACAATGCATCAATTTTCACTTTATCTTCAAATAGCTTCAAATTACACGTAATTTGTAATACTTATTATGTATACATAATAATGTATACTTACAGCTCACCATTACTGTAAATGTGTGTAACAAAGAAAAAAAGGTGAAAAACAGTAGCTTGGATGCTTGGACAAATGCAGGTTTAAGATGAACAGCATTAAGACTGAAAAGTAAAAACTACGTATTCTAGTAAAAGCAAAATGAGCATTTACTTGTAAGTCAATGAAGAACTGAAGAACTATAATGCATATACAATAATACATTTTAGTTTCATCGCACCTTTAAAATCAAAAGGTTTCAAAAACAGTAATAAAAGAGTGTTCAGAAACATCAGTAGAGTAAGAAGGCTTACCTATGGATAAAGTATTTTCCTCTAACAAGGAAACTGAGTCACAGTGTTATAGCCAATTTACATTTAAATCAATAGCATGATTCATGCTGATGCCAGCAGTAAAGGCAAGAGCAGAAGTATTAGCCCAGATCCAATTTTTGTTGTGAGCCCACAATGACACCGACCTCAAGCAGTGTATATCAGTACAGGTAAGACAAACTCCTGGATTTGAGTGCTTCCACTGATACCACTCATCATTATGCTCTGGCATTTCAGGCTTCATCTAAAGACTATATTGAGAAAGATTAGCAAAATTCATGAAAATTAATGAAATGAATGAAAATTAGGCAACTAAAAAAGCGTAGAGAACTGATTTTATTGTTGCATTTTATAGAACTGTAGTAGGAATTACATTAAAGAAACTTACTCAATATAAATATATGGCTAAGAAGAACAGTAAACTAGAAAGCTGATAATTACCCAGTGTAAATTTAAGTCACATATAATAAATGTTGCTACCACCTATACTCCCAGACCAGTTCCTTCCATTTATTGTGCATACTCCTCTGAGAGAGAAAGTTAACTGAGAGCAGCTTGCCTGTGATGAGAACCAGCACTTTACTCTTTGTGTTTATTTTTATAGGCTGGTCACTTAATTTTCTGTAACAAGCATGACAGTGTGAAATTAAATGTTAGATTTAGATCTTTTCAAAAAAATTTTAAAACATACTACCATATTTGTAAATAAAGGAGATACAGCAATATAACATAACAGGTCACTGATAATATCAGGCCTAATTGGCCTAGTACATGTTGGTTTGAAAATGGATTTTTATTCTATTGATGTCCTGTAGTTACCTTTTCAAAAGAGAAATAGGGGATTACAAAACAGCAGTATCTGTCATTGAAAGGCAGAAATACAAAGTAGAGATTAAGGTGTTAACACAAGTGGTAATTTTGGCCCACAATCTCTTTATCTGTGAAGTCTGGAAACCAGTCAGTGTTCTCTCTGAATGTAAACAAAACAAAGCTCTTTTTTGGCATCTATACCTGTACTATATGAAGAGTAGTAGAGGTCATGTACTGAAAAGATGATGCTATGCAAATTAAATCAGAGGATTTAGGAGTGCTGCTTGGTTGTTTGTCCCTCTATTTGTTTTTCAAGCATTGATGCACACAGAACAAACCAATGTCCACAGTGTCTTTAATCCTATTGTTATTTATCCCCATCTCTACAAAGCAATTAACAATTTGGTGGTATTCATTGTAAAACAGTATGCAGCTGAGAGGGCAGTCATATTCTGTGATTAAAGCCTTTCAGATATGCTAACTGAAAATACTTTGAGCATGCAATGTTGCATTTTCACCTCCTTCTGGCAAAAGCTTAGTCACAGAGTATGACATTTGTAAGAGCTTCCTTGTTACCTACATAGTCCTCCTCAGAGGCTGAAAGAAAGAGAAGCCCTTTTTTTTTATTCCATTAATATAAGCCTAAATCTCTTATTTTAGTGAAAATATCAAGTGAGCTCTTAGCACAGGATTTACTAGAGACTAACTCAAAAATTATTGAGACTGAATTCTTCTATTTCAATAGTTAATAAAAATGCATATTCAGTATTTTACCAACAATTATACAGCTTTTGCCATTTAAACTGCAGGGCCTTCAATTGGCCTTGAGCTTTTGGGTGTGACAGCATGTCCCAGATGAATCTTGATTCTATGTCAGGGCAGAAACACAGCCTTAATTCTATGATGAAGGTATCCAATTACATAATTGAGAAGGATGCTGTACTACACATCAGCCACATCTTTGAAATGGACTGCTTGGGAGACCAGGATCCTGGGCATGTCACAGCACACTTTTGTCAGAATGTTAGTGCAGCTCGACAGGGAAATAAAACAAAGCACTCTGTCAAGATTTTTAATTTTAAGAATAATTAAACTTTCCCAATATATGCACTCTGGAGTAGAGCAAATTTGAGACAACTGACAATGGATACTTTTCTTAGATACCTTTGAAGGCTTTTAACCACAGCTAAGAGCTGTCAGCCATACACTCACCTGATGATGAAATTTGTGCAGAAATGCCTGTGGTCTTCACTGACCACACTTTGAATCATGTGCATTTTTTCTTAGCTATCAGAGTGAAGAGCAGGACAAGCAAGGGACAGGGCTCACTACATCTCAGAGCAAAAGGACCATGACCACTATTTGAAGAAAAAATTGTGCCCAGACACCTTCAAGGGGGAAAAAGACTCCTCAGTTTTTTAAAAATGTGCAGTGCACAGAATCCTTCCCAGCTTCTGGTTCTACATAACCACTGAAAAAAGCCTCAGAAGTGCTCAGGAAAATCAAGATATGCAGATTCTGACTCAGTGAAATCATTTTATTCACAGCTGTGCAACTCAGTATGACCTGAGTACCCCAAATCCTGGCACATACTTGAAAAGGAGACTGGGACAAAAGCAGGACATGAGGCTATGGCTATGCTTGGAAAACAAGATGCTTCCTCAAATTTCTCTTTAACACCTCTGTCACAAGTGGTAATGCTTCCCATCCATTCTGCTTTAACTTCTCTTCTCATTGTGCTTCTACACAACTTCCAAGGCCCTCCCCCTCTTCTGTAGTCCCCATTTACTTCTAACTTTGTGTTCCCCTAATACTGCCTCTAATGCTCTGCAGATGTCCTTCTGTCATTTGTAGCCCCAAGTTTATTTGTCTGTTCTGTCTCTTTTTAAAAATTACTGGAGTACCTATTGTAGTTTATACGTCACCCATTGCTTTATCTCAATTACAATCAAAACAAAGATGGTAAAGATTTTTATTTTATCGTGGGGTTTTTTGTTGTTGTTGTGGGACTTGGGGTTTATTTTGCTTGCAATTTTGTTTTTCTTAACAACTTACACATCTAGATCCAAGTCAAGTTCTTAGCCCTTTCATTTATTGATTTAACCTAAGAGACCCTGAGCATCAACTGGGTTCAATGTTTCTCAATGTATCATTAAAATGAGACAGCCTTCACAAAAGCCTAGATCCCCTCACCTGCCTCCTGCATTCACCAGAGATAACAATTAGACAAACTTCATAGTTCACTTCCAACTAAAAGAACCCCCTGACTTCATTATTAAGTTCACATATATTTTAAGAAAATCAGTTTTTCTGAATAGTGGTTTAATTTTTCTTCCCAAAGGATTATAAGGATCCACACCAAGCCTATTTGGGGAAAGTTCATAGACATAGTATGCTCTCCAGATACACCCAAAAAATCAGCAATTTCCATCTGAAAAGATGAACAACTGTCCCAAACAGCCTAGGTAGGGGATGTATTTTAGGAAACCCTCAACCCTTAAGTTATCCCTGAAAAAGGAACAGCAACCTTACTTTGCCTGTTTGGCTTCATCAAAATTGCAAGCAACTGACATACGTGTACCCAGCTTAGAATCATGGAACCACAGCAACATTTAGTTTGGAAAATATCTCCAAGATCATCAAGTCCAACTGCAACAACACTTTACAGAGCTCCATTTAAATACAAAAATTGTATTCTTATAACTGTTGTTAGAAGAACTTCTGTTGTAAGAAATTTTGTATTCTGTCACAATAGAAGCTGAAATTTCACTAATGATGCTCAGTTCACTCTCCTGTTTCTCAAGTGTCCTGGCTTTTGGCCTTCTAAAGAAAATATATTAACAAATTTCATAGAATTTGGAAAAGCCCTGTGTTTCGCTTGTTCTGACAATCTGTCAGGACAGGATTAGTGTTAATTCCTACACCCATGAGACCTTTTTTCCTTTTCTTTTACATAAATAGGCACAAGTAATCTTTACTCCCTGGCAACTTAAATCATCAAGAAGAGTTCATTCTTAATTTTAAAAAAATTCCAATTTTTGAAGCAAAAATAAATTGTCTCTAGATTTTTTTCAGTGTTTTAGCACAGGAATATGAAAAATCAAATATGCTTGAAAGAATACACACAAAAGATAACTGCATCAGGTGAAACAGCTTCCAGCAGGGAGAATGCTGATCTTATTTTGGTAAAAACTAAGGGCAATGACAGCATAATAAAAGACTAACACTGCAGAATGGTAGGCCTACTACTCATAGAGATGCTTTTCACCTCATTATCTTAATTTCATTTCATGCCCACTGTTAAGCAAATATTCCCATATCCATCCTGGAAATAAAGAAATTACTGCTAGAGGATGCTACAACCACATTAAGGTTACACTCACTGTATATCTTATCAAAGGAGCCACATTAGCCACACGATGCTGGGTCTTCCAGTACTTTTCATTTTGTTTAACAATGCAAGAAGATGACATATTTATCTATTTATTTTCAAGATACTTCATGAAATTGTAAATTAATGCTTTAAAAAACATCAAGACTATAATTTTGCAGAGGGGTTCCAGCACAAGGAGTATTTAATTACATATATTCAATTAATATTTAATTACACAATCAATTATATTGCCAAAGATGAAAAAAGGAACCTAAAGAAATGTTTCAGAGCAGTTTTTTAATTGACTTGTATGCCTGCACACAGTTCAGTCTTTATAGTGGTCATCTTCATTCATTGCTAAAAGAACATTAATTTGTTTTTTAAACTAGGAAAAAAAATATAGTTTTGGCAGTAGCTACAGGTTATAATGGAAAATAAGACCATCCTGTACAATAAATCTGGAATAGTACTTCAAGCTATAATGAAATATCAGCATTAATGCAGGAATGCAATATTTGTTTCTTTTACTGTTATAAGGTTACTACAGGAAACAACC
The DNA here is from genome assembly GCA_013400635.1 of Hypocryptadius cinnamomeus. Classification (NCBI taxonomy): domain Eukaryota; kingdom Metazoa; phylum Chordata; class Aves; order Passeriformes; family Zosteropidae; genus Hypocryptadius; species Hypocryptadius cinnamomeus. Next base: position 12,105 of record VYZP01068639.1, on the reverse strand, counting down.
CATAATCCTTTAATTTTAATTTTTCTGCATTTTCAATGTATTTTACTCATCAAAAGTGTTACTATACAGACAAAACAAAAAGATGCATCTAACAGAGATCGGTCTAAAGAAATTTTTAAAATGCAGACCTCCAATCATGCTTTTCTTGACAGATTCAGGTCTGTGGTAGCCTAAAACCTCATGACCACTCTCTGTTCAGAAGCACCAAAGATGGCATCATGTTTTGTTTAACAACCACCTTCTGTAATCACCTGGGAGCCACTGAAATACAAATATGCACAGCCACCATTTCTCCTCTCCGCTTTGCTCTAGCTGCACCTAAAATGCCTAAGAAGCGCTGCAAAGCAACTTCATTTTCTAGCAGCATAACCTCATTTGTGGTCCAAGAGGAATCTGATTTACTCCTATCAAGCACTTTTCAAATGAACTCGCTTACATAATACAGCCATTACTATCAGTTCTGCAGCTCAACTGCTGGCTCCTAGGACCAGCAACAAGGATTTCTAAGTTTCCTTCCTTTCTATTACACTTCATTTTCTTGAATATGCAACTGAAAACACTGAGGTGCAAGGAATTAATTCCTTGTTTTAAATACACCTATATGCATCTCAAGGAGTCAAGGAGTATTAAATAGCAAATGAAAATAAGAACAGCAATAACTCATACTAGAATAGGTCATTTGAAAAATACCATGGTATTTTACTATAGGTACAATTTCAAAACCTTTGGCAAAGAAACAACCTTGAAGAAAATACATCTGGTTTTATTCAAGAATAATGAGTGCTTCTGATAATGGTAATACTTCATGTGTAAAATCTTCCTTCTGGAAATAAGTATTAAAAAATATTACACAAATTATCATCACTCACCTCTCCTGTCATTTCTGCCTGCATTTGTGGATTTGTCAGAAGGGCAAGGGCAACGTCCTTCACATTTCACCGAAATTTGTTTTCCTGAGACACAGGCTTGATAGTCTAATTTGCACTGTAGGGAGACAGAATGACTATCATTAACATAAACATATCTTATTAAAAAAATTATACTTCTAAGAAATTTGAAGCAATGCTTAAATCTCTGTGTACAGGTGTGGAGAAAAGTCTTCTGCAGTATATACTACTTTTGTAACAAAAATTAGATTCAAGAAAGGTACAAAGTTTTTGGTTCCTAGCCTGGCTACAGTTTCAGACTCAATTCAAGCATGAAGGCACTCGAGGTGCGAGACTGATTTGAATATCCACGCTAAATGGAAGCAAGACTGCATTGGTTTTATCTCTATTTAATGAGCAAATAAACACAGCAACAACATTCATTATTGACAGGAGACAATAAACAGTCAATTTTTATAGAATTTGTCACTGAATTGCTATCTTTAAGATGACAGTATCCTGGTAAAAACTGCTAATGAATAAAACAAAAAGCTGTGCCTAATGTAATTCTGCATAGTGACTATCTTTTCTGATACAGAAACAGATTCATTTGTGAGGTTCTGATCTCTGTACTTACAGCTCCAACTCAGAAACCACATAAAAGCTAACTATATCTGAGAAACAAAATTGTTCTTTCAAGCATATAAAAACAATGTAGTTAAAAAACACATACAGAGAAAATAGTATCATTGTAAACACTGCCACTCTTACTTTTTCTTCCACTAAAACAGGTCTTTGCATAGAGATCTTCCTCTGGGATGTTTTGTCAATGTATTATCAGGAAAAACATAAACAAGAAACAAAGAGGGGAGAAGCATCTACAAAGAGCTTTTTTCCAAAGCAAAAGAAGAAAGATTATTATGGAGAACACTTCATCCTTGAACAAAAGATGCCAGATGTCTCATTAAATAGGTAAAGGACACAGAAGCATATGAGTCAGAAAAGCAATTCAAATAACAAATAAAAATATGAAGTGTTTTCTGTGCATCACAACACTTGAGAACAATCTCACCAGAATTTGTCTCTTTTATTCTCTGACTCATATTTTGTTGGGGTAGATAACTTCATTGTAATGCCATTACATTATTTAATTCTCAGAATTTCCAGAGAATGCTAAAGTCAAAGTTTCTCTCTCTCTCAAAAATATGTAAGGGATGGGAACACTGTAGCTATGAAAGAATCAAGGAGCCTCCTGAAGTTTCCACCAGTAAGCAGATGTAAGCACTGTGAATTTACAGAACTTTTATCAACTTTTTAAGCACTCAGACTTCAGGTCTTGTCACACTCTCATGCAGTTCTACAGTTTGCATGACCTGAAGTGCATCACCGTTATCAAAATAGTACATTTTTACACCACTGCCAGTACTAAAAAGGCAGAAATAATTACCTCAAATTTTGTGTACTTAAATAAAGTCATTATTGTACTTCAGTTCTGAATGTGTCACCTTTTGCCAAAAATGCATGGTTAAAGGAAAATTACACAAACAGAACCTTTTAAATCTCCCAAAAAAACCCCAACATAACTGTTCCAACTGAAAGGTATATAGGATTAGAAAATGGAAGTAAAGCAAACACCTTCCCATGCTGATTTTGAAACAACTAAATACTTTTTCTATTTCAAGTATCCTGGCGGTACAGGAGAGTGCTTGCATTACTATGATTCCTACCAGCCCTCCCTCCAGAAAGTACATGACCTAATTCATATTTTAATGCTCCAACCAGTATTTGGAGTGCGTGGAATGGATTATCACTCAAATTTAATACTCATCTCTGTTAAAAAGAGATGTCTTATGTCTTTCTATTTTTAAGATCTGAGAGTTTTTATTATTCAAATTTAGTAGTTTAAGGATTCAAACCTACAGATAGCTGTGCTTTAGGCTTTGATTACTCCCCTTGGTGAGACTGCCACTTAATATTTGACATATAAACCCATTCCAGGCCTGATTTACTGAGAAACAGAGTATGATGAGTGAAGAAAAAAAAAAAAAGAAGTAATACTTTTATTTAATTTCTAAAGATTTCTTTAATCCTTTCTTGAGAGATTATTTATTATATTATTATAATCTTGAGAGATTATTTTTTAAAGACTCCAATGCTCTAACTTTGATTCACTCGAATGTTCCTGAAGAGATTAGTAAATACTTCATAGATGCTTCAGCCAGCATCATGAGTTGCTTTTTTATTTATTTTTCTTTGAAGTTGTCTACTCAGTCCTATTTGCAAATAACACTATCCTTTTAAACACTAAAAATTTAATGCTCAACACCTGGCACAGGCAGAGATACATGAGATACTGAGTGCAAGGTCAGCACACAACACTTCCAAATCAGTATTCCCATTCACAAGTATGACAAAATTTTACCCTCACTGAACTCCTTTTAAGGACAGGCAGGCAGCAGAGATATATTCATTTTTTAAGAAACAAAGCAACATAATGGTGCTTGCATAAGCTGGAAATTAATAAAGGCAGTTCTGACAACTTCCTGTTAGCAGTTAATGACACCAGCAACAGAACTCTGGTTCAAATCTCTTGACATCATTCCCCAAATTAACAGTGCACTAGGATACTATAAAGATGGCTCAGTTAAATAAAGGTGGGTCAAACTTCCTTCAGTGTTACTCTTAAACTGGTAGTAGAGCAAGCATCACACCTGAAAGACCACAGAAAAAGAAATAACTGACATGCAGGCTATGAGGACACAATGAGAAATAGTGGTCAAAAAGGAGTGGTGGTGTGAGGGGATTCATGCCAGGGCAGTACTCAAAGAGCTGTCTGACTTCCTAACCATACCTCTCTCCAGGACTTTTCAATGGTCTTGGGAATCTGGAGAATTAACAGGAAACTGACAAATACTGACCCAGTCCCGCTTCCATGCCTGGTAAAATTATGGAGATTATTCTGGGAGTTACAGGAAGACATATGAAAGACAATGCAATCATTGGTCACAGCCAGGACAGCTTAATGAGGATGAAGTCCAACTTGAAAATTTCCTTTTATGATGAATCCACCTAGCTGACCAAGGGAAGCCAGTTGATATATTCAGTAATGCTTCCAATGCTGTCTCTCACAGTGCCCTTGTGGACAAAATGTCCAGCAGATAGCAGGATAAACCCATCATGCCAAGTGTGAGCATCTGGCTCATGGGTTGGACACAAAAAACTGTGGGGTGAATGGGACAACATTAGGGACTGGTAACATCAGGCTGGTAACCAGTTACTACTGGAGTTCTACACAGCTCCACTGTAGGGCCAGTGCTCTTCCAAGCCCTCATAAACAACTTGGATGCAGGACTCAAAAGTATATGAAGTAAGTTTGCCAATGACATTCAACTGGGAGGAAGTGTTGACTCCCTCCAAGGCAGAGAGGTCCTGCAGAGAGACCTGGACAAATGAGAGGGGTAGGCAATCACCAACTGTATGAAGATCAACAAAGAAAAATACCAGATCCTGCACCTAGAATGGGGCAACCCTGGATGAATACAGCTGAGCTGGGGAATGACATGCTGGAAAGCAGTGCCATGGAAAGGAAACTCAAATTCAAGTTGAATTTGAGTCATTGTGCCCTGGTAAACAGGAAGGCCAACCATGCTCTGGTGGGCATCAGGCACAGCATCCCCAGCCAGGCAAGGAGGAGGGGATTGTCCTGCGCTGCTCTGCACTGGGGCGGCCTCACCTCAAGTCCTGTGTGCAGTTTTGGGTGCCACAACATAAAAAAGACATTAAGCCATTAGAGAGCCTCCAAAGGAGATGGTGAAGGGCGTTGAGGGGAAGCTGTACGAGGAGTGGCTGAGGTCATTTGGTCCATTCAGCCTGGAGAAAAGGAGACTGAGGGGAGACCTCACTGCAGCCTGCAGCTTCATCATGAGGCAAAATGGATGGGCGGCACTGGTCTCTCCTCTGTGGTGAGCAGTGAAAGGACTCAAGGGAATGGTCCGATGCTGTGTTAGGGGAGGTTTAGGTGGTATATTAGCACAAGGTTCTTCACCCAGAGGGTGGCTGGGCACTGGAACAGGCTCCCCAGAGAAGTGGCCACAGCACCAGCCTGACAGAGTTCAAGGCTCTCATGGTGTGACTCTTGGGGCTGTCTTGCGTAGGCCAGGAGGTGGACACGAGGATTCTCGTGGGTCCCTTCCAACTCAGGTTATTCTATGGTTCTAGAGGATTGGAAGATAAGCTAAAGGATATCCTATTAAACATAGAAGAGTTTTAGAAGATAGAAATATACAAAAAATAGTCATAATATTAAAATAGGCTAAAATATAATGTAATTCGATACAGAAAGCTCCTATGTTCTACTGTTGCATAGACAAAATCAAGATATTAACAACAAGCTGGAGCAACTTGCTAGACATCCATTCTAAAGGAAAAATTGAATGGATGATCTAGTGATCATTAAGAACAACTGAATGTTTTTTTAAAAACATTATACCAGGATATATAAATGTTAGTGCAACCTACAAAACATGTAAGAGAATTTCACATAGCTCTGGCAACACTGTACAGCTTGTGACAAGGTTTCAAAGACAGGAACTAAATTAAACAGGAGTAACAGGAATAATGAGAAACCTAGAAAATAGTAACCAAAGAGAGGCTGAAGGACTGGGTCTTAAGAAAAGACTACAAAACAGCTGTCAAATAGGCAAAAGGCACCTGAAAGGTACCTGAAAAGAATACCACGATGAATGTTACAAGAAATAATTGTCTTAAACTGCTGTAGAGAACTAATAAATTAGATACCAGGCAGACTTTTTAAGAAGGGTAATGACATCTTAAATCACTGGAGAAGCTTTTTGAATCTTAATAATTGTCTTTACAACCAGGCTTAGATAAATCCATCAGGAATTCCACCTGTGTGGCTTATCTTGCTTTGAGAACAAGGAGGGATCAGATGGCATCCAGCTTACTCAGTTGGGATGCACAGGACAGACCCGCTCCAGGAATGAACCAGTGTCAAAAGATTACTGCTTGCATAAATCTTGTCCATTTACTGAAGACTTTCAAAGATGTGCAATGAATGAACTAGGGAGATGGCACAAAAGGAAAGAAAAGTAATGCTTATACTGGTCTCTTGATCCTAGATAATTTCAGCAAAATTCTGTTTGGTACTGAGTGTATTTGTGCTCTCCTCAAATCTTGAAAACCTGATACATGATTTGGGAACATGGTAAATACTTTTAGATAAACTAAAATAAAAATTAGTTGAATATATAAATGTTTTGCAATGTGAAATACGAACAAAAAATCCTTAAGCTGGATATCCACATCTCACATATAATTTATTTGCTTTTATCTGCAGAACCATCATCTATCTGTAAAATGACATATCACACAGAGGGACACTGTGTGAGACAGCTGTAAATTAGTTGCTATTTGCAGACTTCTCAAAATGTACAGGGAATAAAGACATATTAAAGTAGATGAGAAATTTAGTTTATCTGTCTGGCTACTATATAATAAAAGACGTAAGAGTGTACTGACAACAATTTCCTGATTAGATAAAAGGGAGGAATGTTCATTCTGTGTGTTAAGTGAGTGAAGAACCTTCTGGAAGAAAGCAACAGAATTAGAACTACATTGTAAGTTTACCCAAAAAGAAAGATAAAGTCCTTGGACTGCATTCATCCTGGCATTTCCAATAATTTTACCAATCTGCTTTTTCTCACAGACTTAATTCTGTTCCTTTTTGAGAAGGCTTCAACCTCAGTGCAAGATAACATTTTTCACAACAGTACTGTCTTGCCAGGAATGTCTAGTGGCTTTTAAACAAAATTAACTCTAACTAAGTAATGAGGACACCTGTGACTTCTCTGGCAAGTGAAGAACAGAAGCTCATAAGCAGAAGCCTTGAGGTACAATCTGCAGATACTCCCCTCCAATCCCTCCTTTCCATCTGAACACATCCTGGGCAGCTGGAAGCAGATCTGGTACACCCCTACAGCACACAAGTCAGCAGAAATTAGCTGAAATTAGGATATTCATCTAGATGTCCAGTGAATACTGTGTTCATTATGTGCTTCAAGCCCTTCACACTGAAAGACTGAAGTTTGGCCAGATACATCAACACACCCTTCTCTAAACAGGAGCATATCTGTAATACTGGACAAAGTGTGAATTCAGTGTTAAGAATCTCTGATATTTTCAGCTGCTGAGGTGCTGATACTTACAGAAATGCTTTCTAGAACACCATCATATTTAACACTGAGAATTTAGTAAATTACTTTTTAGACAACCAATAATTAATATTTATGCAACTGCAGAGTCTCATCTTTGAAAGGTAACCATCATCTTTAAGTGTATCTGACCTCAACAACAGCTCTGTAGAAGTCCCTGATGTTTTTGTACATTTAAAAATCAAACAGGGCATGCTATCCAATTCTAAGAAAAAATACACAAATAATTAAATTCAGATTCCCCCTGATAATTATCAGTTCATATTCTACAAATAGAATTGCTGGGTTTATTTGGAATGTCCTTTCAAGTCTATATGTTCCCACCACAACATGCTCACAGCTCTTTCTTTTCTGCCTATTTTCTAGATGATCAACAACTCATGGTCAGAAGATTTCTGTACGATGCAATCAACAGAATCTCTGAGAAAAGAGCTCTTTGCTAGAGAACCACACAGATATATTTTTCCCAGTATCATTGTATGTTCCACAGGTAGAAATCTTTCCCACAAAGGTCCACATTCATGCATCAATGCAGATGTTTTCTCTCTCTTGTTAGAAGCTGGAATCTCTGACGGCTGAACAGATAATCTCTGATTACTCAGTACTATGTGCTTTCAACTCTTCTTCATGCTGTTCTCTTAACCTTCCCCATTTTCAAACTTTATTCCTATTTCACAAAGCTTACATATATTCCCCACCACAAAATTTGCCTCTACTGTATTTGGTGCAAAATGTTATGTGAAATTATGCCCTCAGATCAGAATCTAAGTCAAATATGTAAAGAAAGTATCTTTTTTAACTCAGCTGGTGGTTCCTGTCACCACACACAGGGGCAGGGCAGGGAGGGTGAGTGTTGATCAGGTATGTTCCAGGTCCAGTTCAACACGGATTAGCTGATACGGAACATGGAAGAGAAGTAAAGGACTGCTTCATGCAATCACTATAGGCTGGCTTAAAATGAAGGTGAAAATCCAGTTAAAGTCAATGATGTGGCAAACCTAACTTGGAAAATTTTATGTAATTTGGATTTTCCCTACAAAAAGCAGCCCGATATAGAATTTCAAGCCAAATGAAGATAAGCATAATGCCAAGAGATCACATTTTCAACAAATTCAAGCTTAAGAAAGGAAAACGTAACGTGAAAATCTATCCATGAAGCATCATCCAGATCTACAAATGCCTTTTTGTCTCATCAGTAACCTGCTAAGCAGGTTAAAAAAACAGGAGTTTGGATAAAAAGCTTTTCAGCAAACAAGTACTGCTATTGAAAATGAAAACAACTGTTGAATATATGAACCATAAAGACATGCAACTAGCATTTTGATCAAAAAAAGCAGGAAATGTGTCTATTGAACCAAGACCCTGAGCAAAGAAAATCTTCTGTGGTTGAAAGACAACTGATGATACATTTTTTATGAAGCTATGAATTAGAGAATGCTATTTCCATGACAAAATGAAAATCTGTATCCACACATTTCTTCCCATCCACCTTAAATCCTGTCTGTTTCCTTCAATGCTCTGCAGTGCAATAGTATAACATTTAAAGCTTGAAATCATTGAAATCAGGTCAACTAGATATTCAATCTTTTTCAGACACTCTGGAACACATATTAAATCACAGAAACATGCCAATAGATGTCTACTGGGATTATTTAAATTAGGCACCTACTTATCTTTGCTTTCCTACTTAGAGGCTATTAGAGACATATGACGCTTATGAGCGTCTGCAAATCCTTCAAAGAACTTATCTGCTTTTAAAATCAGCTGTCTGAATTTTTAGACACCTACTCAGTTTGGAAAATGTATAATTCACTATCTTATTCTGTACATATGGCAAACAGGCTAACTAATATTTTATACCAGCAAGTAAGAACAGAAATATTAATTAAAGGTAAATCCCTACGTGAAATACACTATTTCTAGTAAATTGAGAATAATTAATAATAATGCTTTTAGTATTTGTGTAAAAAATGTAATAGATTTCCTCACATCCAAATTATTATTTCAATATTCCTTGAATACAATAAATTGTGTAAAAAGATACTTCAAATTTTAAAATTATTGGTTTTTAAAAACTTATTAATAAAAGGAAAAAAAATATATAACCATGTTATATAAGGCATATTATATAATGCCTTAACTTATTCCAAAAATATAAACATTAATGCAGTCCGAAAATTTACTAAAAGCTTCTTGCAAGCATGCTTAACACAAAAAACATAAATCTCTTTCTGATATATTCAAGCATATACTCAAATCCATAAATTCTGGCTCTTATTCAGAGCTCTTGCCTGTATAGTCCAAACCTCAGCACTTCATCAGGCTCCTTGTTTCAAACTTCTCCATCATATTTATCCCACCCAAACTAGGGATGCACAGAATGTGACTCAACACTGTGTGTATGCAAAATCCTTGGTGCACCCCATCGCTGGCATTCAGCATTTTGCAATTTGGAGAAATTTTCTTGAGAGACAGAAAAATAAATATCTCTCAGATAAAACTAACTTCACATTTTCAAGATCCCACTACAAATTTGAAAATTAACATTCAAAGAAGACATTCACCCATTTTTAAAGGTGGGCAAAACCATTCCATTCTCCTACACAACCATCTTAAAAACAGCTGACTGCATTGGTTCAAAAATCAGATAGTAAAGCTCTTCCCTGACTTTCATCTGGCATGCAAATTCCTGAATAATTGCAATAGCAAAATAAAAGTAATGGCACAGCTGTAAAACCTTATAACAAGACAGAAATGGCTTCTAAAAGTCTGGAATTTTTTGTTAAAACAATTTGCTTATTCCTTATTAGTATGCATTATCACTGTATTTTTAATGTAATATGACTTCCTAAGCCATGCTGGCTGATTGCATTGCTAATTAAACAAGTTCAATTTATCCAATTATATCTAAGTTGAAATATTTATAAAGTTGTATGTGAGCTAAAATAGCATCTAAAGGGCACGTTCATTAGTTTCAATTACAGGAAAAATAATGAAAGTACTAAAAGCAACATGCCCAGACTTAGACAGTCCATACTGGCTTATCCCATCAGAGTTTCAAAGACATTTAAACCATTATTTGTCAACTGTGGTGAAGAAGGAAGAAAAAAAAAGGGGGGAAAAAAAGAGAAAGCAAAAAAAGAAAAAATAAATTCTATGTAGTTAATTACAAGTGGGTGAAACACCTAGGCACTCTCAGTTTTCTTATCAGCATATTGCCTGTACAGCTCTCTGCTTTTTTGCTCACCTAAAAATGTATGCTAATACTAATTTGAACTCCAAGAGCTAGATTTAATTTATTAAGCAGTCCAAAATACAAGGCTCCATGCGCTACCAGTGACAAAAATATTTATGAAATTCCACATTCATACTAGTTTTCACTTTGTCAGGAAAGAAACACTGTGCTGTACAAGTGGGAATTAACATTCCAAAGCATTACTGGTTTTCACTAGATCACCTATCTCTTTGTGAGCTTAAAGAGATGGAGGCACACAGAACTGTTCCTAAATCTTTCCCCTTTGTGCTGTTAGTACTTGATTTCTAAAACATGCAAAAATTTTCCTTGTTCTGTGACAAACACATATGGTTTAAAACCAGAACAACACAAAGCCAAGTTTTCATTTGTTGTGTTCTGAACGAAGAGCCACAAGGCTAACTATCCAAGCTCCTGTGTTCAGCTCCTATACATTTCTGCCTGTGTATGATGTGGACACATTTTTCTGGAAAAGAATTGCTGTGCCAAAATGATTCCAATTATTTTAGTTGCAATTCTAGTTACAACATTTTTAATACTATTTTTAAAAGATTAACTAATGATGGTTGAACCTCCCAGAGAAAAGACTGTTCTCCATGTAAGTATGTCTCTAATTTTCTCTTGTTTTACTGGCTGTCCCATTTGACAGTTAACACACAAATTTACATTCAGAATTTTGTATCCATATCCTACTGCTGTGATGTTTGAGTTCTTTAATAAACACTGATACTTCTTTCACTTACCTGTTTCTCCTATTCTTTTATTGGTTTTTCCTTACAGCCTAGATGCTTTCTATTCTAGAAAAAACACAAAACCATTTAAAAAAACACACACAGAGCCACAGAATGACTCCATGTGTGAGGGCTGGAAGGGACCTTAGAGATAATCTAGTTCAGACTCTCCTGCCATGGGCAAATAAATCTACTTTTCTCAAAGCCCCTTCAAAGCTGGCTTGGAAGTCCCCCACTTTAAAGTCACCTGTCCCTGTCTCCCTTCAATCCTGACCCTTAAGCTCTTGGTCAGTATCTCATCCATTCCAAGGTGAACTTCCATTTAAAGGAATTATATAGATGAAGTCTTCAGAAAATATTTTCTAGTCCATAAAGTTGCAAATTTTTTCTGTTTTCATTGAAGTATTAAAGTTTAGGTATCTCTTAAAGCAAATTCAGTATATTAAACAAACATGATATTCTGGAAATGAAAAAGGGAATCAAATACAATTCCTGCTCATATAAATGCATCATCCTAGTTTGAGAAATACTGAATTTCAAAATATTAAAGTTTCTGTAAAGCATTTTGCTAAGCTATTGTCTTCTTCCTCTACAGCTTTAGCAGCTATTTATTTTCAATGCAGTAGATAAAGAGGAGATCAGTTATGTATAATTTGATATAACTTGGAATTTTTAGTACATCAGCCTATTTGAAAATCTGGATTATATAAAGTTAGTCACCCTTATGATATTTCTCTGATATTTTTTGATATTTATGATTATTTTTTTTTAATATCACATCCTATCAATATGAAGATTCCAGATAAAATTTCAGGCCTTACCGGCAAAACCCATCCATGTCTGATTTTCCAGCTGCAGCCAATCTAATTTCCTTCTTTTTTTATTGTTTGCCTTTTTTTTAAGCATTTAAACAATAAACAACCAGTTTCTACTATTTCTGAAAAGACCCAAAGTATACTCCAGGATCAATCAAGCATTACACATTTTATTTTTATCACTGTCTATTCAACAGTCTCATTCAAGAA
>VYZP01068637.1:0-39935 GCA_013400635.1 Hypocryptadius cinnamomeus | reverse complement strand
ATTCCAATTCTGAGGTGATGGAATTTCTACGATCACCTGTTATTTCTTAACATGGTGATAGTAATCTTTACCACTTGATAAGTAATTTCTTGGTGTTCGGTAATAGGGTTTTACTGTCTTTTCAGAACTCCTCTGCAGAGGTGTTCTCAAGCTTTGGCTGCTCAGCAAGCACTTCTGGCATGCCCAGTCCTGTCCTCCTGTGTGCATCGTCCAGAGCAGCAACTAGCAGGGCAGGGCAGTGATCTCTTCCTGACAGGGATGTGGGTGTAACTCTCCTTTAGGACAACAGGGCATGGGATGCACTGGGAAGCTGACTGCTGAACAGGTTTGTATCAGGTGCACTGGCACCTGAACAATTGTTGCCAGATGATGGAGGGTGCAAGGCAACTGTGACAAGGCACCTTTAGAGATGAGGACTGCCGGGGTCTCTGCAGTTGCTGTGGACTCTTGCTTTATGCTGGCACCACCAATAGTGTGCATATACAGGTTGTTTCCTAAATTAAAATGTGGCAAATCCCACATGTACACATGAGAGTACTGCACAGTTGAGAATAGAAAGTTAGGAACAACTTTTGTAAGTAAATTATGGGGAAAACATTGGTGTTGAATGAAGTTTTGCTGAGCTTCTAAGCTTTTCTGAATAGAGAATTGTGAAATTACAAAGTACCTAAGAGGTCCTCTCCTGAACACACAAGTGAGGCATAATTGCATTGTGACTTTTTCTTATAAATAAGAACACTACCGTAAAATTAAAGAAAATGATATATATGTGATCCGAGTTTTAAATTGATTTTATTGGATTTTTGTAATATAGTAGCTATGAGGGAGAAATTATTGGATTCTTATTATAACCACAAGAATGCAGTATCAGCAGTATACTATTAGTATTTACATGTAAACTGAAGCATTGTATAGAATAAATCTCCATTGTATTTACAGAGGTCACTGTAATGCTAATGTAGAAGAGAAACTGTCACCCCACCTTCTCTAAGGGTGCAGTGCTACCTGTGACAGTGTTTCTGAATTGGACTGAGGTATACACTCATCTGTTCATGCTAAACAATATAGCTTCATGAGGCAAAACTAGCTGACTGCAGTTGTAAACTCTTGAAATTTTCCTCTGCAATCTCATCTTGAAGGTGCAGTCTGTATCCCTGTTACCATCTCTCTAGGGCTGATGTGCTTTGGGGCTTTAATGAATCAGCCCAGAGGAACATGTCCCACCCCCTTTTTGTGCACCAGGCTCCACATCCAGCCATACATGCAGTTTGTGAGCACTCTGGATGACCTGGTAAAGGCTGCAGGTTTTCCAGAGCATAAAGAATTCTTTGCTATTTTGCAAACACTGTCCTAACTATTTCCCACAAGTAACTCTTTTTCTAGGCCTCTAGAAATGTAGATGACTATGATTAACCCCTTTTATCTGAACTTATCAGGTTATAAAATACTTTACAATCTGAAGTTAGGAGGTAGAATAAATATTTTATGGAAAAAATTTTAAAGATTTCCAGAATTGCTGCATGATGTCTTTCAATATTTTGTTTGGTTTTCATTTTACAGTCATTTTGCAAATATGTAGTGTATAAAATGTATCATTATCACCTAACTAACATACTTTATTAGGTATCTCATTTTATTCTTCCATCAAAATAGAATGTATCTTATGAGGCTAGAATATAACTGCTCAATCTGCATTAGATCCAGAATGAGGTTTGTGGCTTTTTCCTTGAGATCATGTTTTGAACTTGAACTATCCAGATCTCTCTATACATTTTTCTTCTGTGTTCAATAAATGAAGTCATTTTATCTATCCAAAGAAGTTACATCACAAACATTTTTGTGCCCTAGAAGAGAAAGATGAAATGTCTTTGAAAGCTAGCAAGAGTCTTGCATAGACATTTAATTGCACATAGTTAAAAATCTACATTAAATGCCAAAACTTGATGTTGTAATTTCAGACTTGTACCCCACACAAAATGTAGAGTTTAGAGACATTTATAGCAAAGTAATTTTATTTTCCCTAAGGTTTCTTTCTTGCCAGTCTCCCAGGCTGCTGAACATTGCTCAGAGATTGCAAAAAACTGATTCAAGAATCAGTCCTCCTGTGGTTTTATTCCTAGTCAGCATTCTTGCAGGGTGGGCTGGTTTTGAATTTTTGTTTGCTTTCTTTTTTTGAAGTACACAGGTATAGTCCAAATTCAGAGACAGAAGTCTCCCTACTTATAAATTAGAGGAGCTTCTTTCATATTCAATAATACCCTTCAAGGCATGAGAAGTATTTAATACTTACGTTCCTTTTTCATAGTTTGTTGTTCAACTATCAAGTGACTTGATTAACACACAACTCAGTGCTACCATCTACACTAAATAAAGTGAAATCTACATCTTTTTATTAGACCACTACCATTCATTTTGTTGTAACAGTTCTTTCATGTCATATGGTTTATTTGTTGAAAAGAAGGTCAGGCTAGAATGGTCCTAGCCTCTTGGAGGCCTAGAAAAACCCTAGTATTGCTCACCTCATGATCAGTACCAATTTAATTTTTTTCTCTGTTTTTATTAGTATTAATCATAAAAATATTTTTATTTTATAGTAGTACTTTCATTTTCCTAAGGTACTGAAATGTTTGAAGTAGACCTGTCATTCTTGAACTGAAATTTTATTAATTCACTGGTAATTTGTTCTACTATAGAACCTCTCTCTTCTTGTGAGCAAATCTCTCTCACTATTCTCACTGTGAATATCTCAGTATGCATTATGCCTGTTAGTGATATTGTCCATGTTAAAGTTATGAAATTCAGCTGATATTTCCCGTCTTATGATCTAGAAATATTAATAATATGTGGTAAATCAGACTGTTCTGCACTAGCAGTAGATGCTTCTAGACTGAGAAAGTCTGGGATGCCACAGAAAGGGGTGAGAGAGGTGTTTTATGCCACCACAGCAGTCCTGCCCATCTTTAGAGCTGCACTAACACCATTAACAATGTTACCATTAAAACAAGGACAGTTATCACAACACAAAAGAATAAAAATGCATAAATATAAAATGCAAAGGGTAGTATGAATATAAGTGTATAAAGAATGGAGTAACTTCAGATTCTCTGTGAAATCAGCCAAATCCACAGCTAGAAGAACAAACACTGTTGAACCTTACCAAATATAACATTTAAAAATACTGTATTCAAGAACAGTTCAGCTGTGTGATGACTACCTTTAAACTTCACAGAACTCAATGAACACCATTTAGTTTAGACCATGCCCTTGAGTAGTGTTTCTTTTTATTATTGAGTGTATTTATTACTGGGAGTCATCTGGCTCCCTTCAAGTGGCAGGGACCTGGGTAATTCCAAGCTGGGGTGTACAAAAGCAGCTGTGTTCTTCTCACCCCCTGGGCTGCACTGAATATTACCTGGTCACAGCAAGGATCAAGGGCTCTGTCTTTATTCTTTCAGTTCTACAAAACCGCTTATTTTTGCAGTTAACAGTGACTTTGCTGTAAATATATGTTCTGGGCAGCAGAAAGCAAAGACTGTTGGTGGCAGAAACAATAAACTGTTTGTTTTATTACTGTCTCTTAAACATTGCTTTTAATCAGGTGGAGTTGCTCCAGGGCTGTTTGGCTTCTGCACATGATCCAGCTGTACAATAAGCTGTGTTTGTGCAGTACTTCAGTGTTGGAGGGTTGGCATTGAGATGATTGCCTTCTAGATGTGAGTGGTTTTTTTTCATTAAACTTATAAAACACATTTTTTATGTAATATGGTCAAGATTATTATGGTTTAAACTATGTATGCCAGTTTAAAATAAGGTTTTCAGCATTATGACATATTTGGATAGAAAATTCAGCCAAATAAGGTAAACCTTGACTTAAAAAGCAACTTGAAATCAAAAGCATGTAAGATGAAGTGTTACATGGTCATGAGTCAATTTCTAGCTGAAAGAATGATATGCTTTGAAGTCCTGTATCTGCATTTAGTGAAGTGGCCGTGCTAACAGTAAGTTAGATATAGAAGCTGTGGAGGGGGAGAGGGGGGAGGGAAGGGGAGAAGCAGGCCATTTTTACAGTGTGTTAAATGAAGAGCATAAACAAAACACTTATATTCAAGCTTGCACATTTTTGTACACACATCACTGACTTTGATACCATATGTAGTCACACTGAAGTACAGCAACAAAAAGTAGGCAGGATTTTAATTTCTTTTTCTCTTCCTGTTCAGCTGTTTTCCCGAACAGCTAAAATCAAAATTATATCTATAGTAGGCTTTATTTTTTGTGTATACACAAACACACACACATACACTCCTTTACTTCATGTATCAAACTGTTATGCCTTACGCCTGTATTGTGCTTACAAACTGGTAAGTTAAGTATTTTTATTTTAAGAAGACATTTGTCTGCTGAGAGCTATTGTGCCTAGATTGGACAACAAAATTGTCTGACAAGATGTTTGAATTGTGGGAAAATTTAATAAGCAGAAAAGCTCTCCAAAAGTAGTCTTTCAGAAAGTTTGTGGTCTTATTAATAGAGCTAGGCAAATCCATCCTGTACTGTTGCTGTGAAATAGTCTTGCAAAATGCTGCTTTCAGGACTAGTAAAGTGTCTTGAACTTTAGAAGGGTGGAAAAAAAAAGCTGTTTTAATTTTGTTCCTGAAAAGGAAACTAAATTTGGTTACTGAAGATTGGAATTTATGGATGTGAAGGGTGCTGGGGCTATGCTGAATTTATAATAATTTCTGTTCTTTTCAATTTTACTGAATGTTTGGTGTAGTAAGACATGAACTTTATTCAATAACTAAGTAACTGTATCTGAACCTGAACTAGATATACTTTTTTTCCCTCTTATCTGTATAGTGATAGATTTTAAGACAGTAGAAAGACCACATATTACCAGCAAGAACTGTTATTATCACTATACCAATAGGAAAACTCCGAACAGATACAGCATTCTCTTCCTCAATGTTATTGTTGCAAAAATCTCCTGTCACTGAAATATAAAAGTTGTAACAGACTTTTTAATGTATAATTTCAGATTAAGCTTAGTAAAAGTGTCCTTTCTTAAAAAAATTCAAAAATATGTTCAATATTATATTCCTGTTACTGTTACTGAGATGATATATATCTGATGATACTCTCACCTTGACTCCTTCACTCTGGTGTTTTTCAAGTTTTGAGAATTTTGTCTTATGGACTTTAAATAGGGCATGCTATAAGAATAGTTTTTACTGCCTTCTCTCCTTCAATTTTCTTAGCAGGCAACACTTGATGGTGCCTGTCTTTAGTGGTTCAGAGAAGCAGAGCCTGAGTTAAAGAAAATGTCTAATTTTTTTGAAGAGTCCTGATCTGACTTCTATAACATTTTCTACAATTAATTTTTCATAGATTCTAAATGTTTCATCTGTTCTTCATAACCTCTCTATTTTATTCATAGATTATTTTATTAATTTGCCATGTAAATGTTATAAATCAATCACAATTTATTTACAAGGGTCTCCTCCTGACCATATGCCTTTTTATCTAGATAAGCATGCACAAAAATCTAATGATATGCCTAAGCACCAGTGCTCCTTTGAATCCGAAAAGCCTATGGCATTTTTCTGGGCATGGGCTATTTCACCTTTCCAGTGCTTCCTGCTCTGCTGCAGGATTGATGGGTTGGCAAACAGAAGACCAGGACCTTAGCCTGGAGAAGAGGAGGCTCAGGGGTGACCTCATCACTCTCTACAATGCCCTGGAAGGAGGTTGTAGCCAGGTGGGGGTCAGCCTTTTCTCCAGGCACTCAGTGACAGGATTAGAGGACATGGTCTTCTTCAGCTGTTCCTTGGACATGTGGAGAAATTTCTTCACAGAAAGGCNCGGCTCCGCGCCGAGGTGAGCCGGAACCTCGGCCACGGCCGGGACCGCCGCCTGCCCGGCCGCCAGGAGCCCCGCACGGCCCCCGGCCGCCGCCGCCGCGCGGGTGTCTCTCCTCGGCTTGCTGGAGGCGGAGGCCCCGGCTGGGCCGCTGCGCCGTGCCGGGAGGGGACGGGGCGTGGAGGGTGCGCGGGGGTATTGCGGGGAGCTCAGTGTGCCCTCCTCTGTGCTTGCAGATGCCCCCGAAAAAGGGAGGCGACGGGGTTAAGTCGCACCCGATTATCGGAAGGTTCGGGACGTCCCTGAAGATCGGGATCGTCGGGCTGCCGAACGTGGGGTAGGTGTTCGGGGACGGGCGGGGAGGCTCCTCGCTGTCCCCGCGTGTGCCCCTGCGCAGGGCAGGACCTGAGGCGCCGTGTGGGTGCAGACAGATACGGGCTGGAGCTGGGGGACTCAGTTCTGACTGCTCAGTGATGCACCTCCATCTTTAGATGGAAGCACTTGCAGGTGGAGCGACGCAGAACTGGCAGCGATAGGCAGGTGTGTACGAGTCTGGACAAGATAATAGGGAAGGGTTCAAAGAAAGGAAAAGTCTTAGTAATTGCTGAGTTTCATCAAACCCTGTGTCCTTTGTCTCTCCTATTTTCTTACTTCCACTGTTGTGTATGCGTAATGCATGTTTTCGTGCAAACTCTTAGGCAAACGTGCACAACAAATTCCTTTTATATTTTGGGATGATGTGCACAGGAGGGGGTTAATTATTCCTTGTCGTTAGCAGTGAAGAGGACTTACTTTCTTGAAACTTCTTCAGAGAAGAAGTCTTCTCAGTGAAACAAGCCTAAGTGACAGTTTGGAAGAGATGATGGAATGTTAATAATTGATTTCTGTCATGCTTCTCATCTGTAGCTGTTATGGCTCCTCACAGGAGCTATGCTTGAAAAGGAGGATGAATTGATTACCTGGAGAATACACATGTGAAACTTTTTGCTATTAATTTCTGTATCCTATTTACTAAGAGAAGGTCTCAGTATTCTCAATCTTTAAATATTTAACAAATTAGAGGATAAACTCGTATGAATATTTTAAAGTTGGAAGCATTGGTTTCTTATGTTTTCATTATCATTTATTTTATTTTTCAGGGTGTAGCTAAGATGTACTCCATAAAGGAAATAATTAGCTGTAGCATTGTATTGCATGTCAGTGGGGATAAATAGCATTTTCGATTATGTTATGATGTAACTTTGAAAGAAAATTGTTAGTGGCTTTTGGGCATGTTGGCTGCATGTAGAGCAGCTTTGAAAATCACAACAACCTGAATATTTATTATAGAAAATTTGGGAGCTAATAAATCAAGAATTGCTCTTTTGGCTTAATAAATGGCAGTTAACAAAGTCATCTGTTACTTGGTTTAAGGGATAGTGTTCTCCTTTTTTCCCCGGTAGAGTACTTGTAGGCTTGTTGCCACTGATGCTTAACAAGGCTGAAAGTAGTTTGGTAAGGTATAACTGTATCTTCATAGGCACAAAAGATTATTGGTAACTGATTAACTGATGTGGTTTGCTTTTTGTGCCACTTTTTTTCTCTTTTCATTGTTGACTTTTATTGCTTAGATACTGAAATTGTGTTACAATGTAAATAAATCTTAAAGAACAATATACGTGTGGAAAGGGTGAGTCATGGCAGAACTAGTTAAAAAAAATGTTTCAAGCATCCTTACCAGTGTCTCACTGTGCTTGAAGAAAATGAGAAATAGCCAGGAGGGTTGTGCATTACTTTTAATTTTTTTCTGCTAACGTGTGTACAATATACGTGCCATGGGGAATTTTAAAGGATAGGGAAGAGAGGTAAGCATCACTGGGTTTCAGTGGGGCATTCCAGATGCATATGTCTTCTGCTGGAATCAGGGGAGTGTACACTGCTGTTGAAGTAAATGGGAAGCTCAGTATCGCTTTGGGTTAGAATGTGGATTAATCCAGTACTTTTAAATGCTTCTAAATTGAACTACTTTAAGAATGTTTGTATGTCATTTATAGGAAATCGACGTTTTTCAATGTGTTAACAAAGAGTCAAGCGGCAGCGGAAAATTTTCCTTTCTGTACTATTGATCCAAATGAGAGTCGAGTACCTGTGCCAGATGACAGATTTGACTTCCTATGCCAGTATCACAAACCTCCAAGGTAACTCTTAATACCTTTCTGCAGTTAGGCAGCTGAAATAGTATTACTGAACCAAAACTTTTCATAAAAGTTTAATGCAACTATAATGTCTGGAAGTTTGTAACTGACATCTGTTTTAGAATGTGAAATTATATGTCTGCCTGGATTTTACCTTTCCCATACCCCTGATATGACCTTTGTTTTATAAGACTGGTAAATGTAGGAGCTCTCGGTCATTGCTCAGCACCATTTGGTGGTAAGTATTCCTGTCTTTGAAGGTGGTTGCTCCCAGGTGCCATGGAGGATCTTCTGAAGAGATTTGGAAAATAAACAGTAGTGGACATACCTAACTTGTCATAAGGTTGCTCATTTGAAAAATTTCTACCCTATACTTTGAAACATTCAGAATATTGTATGTATTGTGTGTGCTATATGAAGTTAAACAAATATCTGTCATTATCCCTGCATCCTCAGTTATTTGGCAATAAGTTTGTGGGCAGTCTTTTTTGTCCCAAATTTTCTCTCCTTTCAGTAGGTTCTGCTACTTGTACATCTCTCCCGATTCTTTCATTATTCCAGGAATGTGTTCATTTTGACACTTTTTTTTTTTTTTTTTGCTATTAACAGTAATCTGCTGTGTATGTTCAATGTTGGAACTTTTTTTGCTTGAACAGCAAAATTTAAAGTGCTTTCAGAAAACGGAAACTTAAGTAGGGACTTGTGACTCATTAATTTTAGTTTGCAGTTACTTGCAGAGGTATCTTGAATCAAGTGAGTGTACATAAATCATAGGGCAAACTAGTGTGCATGTGTGTGCTTTTTTCCAACTCTTGGGCCTCAGTTTTAGAGGCAGATCTCACACAGTTAAAAAAGATTAATTAGTTGCTAACCAAAAATCCATTTTCTGACTTAATTTTCAGGTCTAAGCAAGCTCTTTCTGTCTGTAACTATTGTGCAGTTTTTAAATACTGCATTAATATGAAGCTGTTTGTTTAGGTGGATTGTTATAACATGTTATCTTGTTTTTCCTGCTCAAGTCAGTTTTAAGCATGATGGTTACTGCATGGATCTTAAAACTGCTGAATTAGAGACAGAGCTTTCAGACTGTTGACTGTGCAGAGGTAATGACATAGCTTTTAAGTTTTGTTGACAGTTTTCTTCTAATTTGTACTGTTGGTGCTGCTTTGGCCATGTCAGTAATCCCTTTTTATTCTCACTTAGCTATGAATGGCTACTCCCATATTAATAGTTGAAGTGACAAAGAGATTCTTATCTATTCCCTCACCCTGCCTTTGGCCATCTATCTTTACAGGGAGTGCTAAGGTTGTAAATACTGGTATGTGTATTCTCTGACTAGCAGATTCTCCTTCCCTCCCTCCCAACTCATTGCTCTAAAGTATTAATGAAAATAGTATCTTTTCTGTCTTTATTCAGTAAATATATTGAGTTTGATAACAAGCTGGATAATCAGCTTTTATTTGAATGGTCTTTTGACTTTCTCCAGACATGTATTACTTAAAGCATGTGGGCATTAGGGGATAGTTATAGCTCCTGAGTTCACTTATGCTACTTATGTGATATTTGTATTTCACAGTAAGAGTAATAAAGCAGAGATATTAGTGATAGTCCAGTAGGATACTAGACTGAAGTAACTTAACTGGGCTGTTTCTGCTTGTCTGCCTCAGACTAACTCAGGAAAAGAAGGCTGTAGTCACAAAGATAGGCTACTGAATTGTAATTTAAATGTCTTAATTTCTTTGTATAGTCTTGATTTTGTTCTTCATCTTTATGTAATACATTCTGTGGTAATTTCCTACTTGTTTGGATTAGTAGATGCAATCCATCTGTGCACACAAAATGTTTATAAACAGTGAATTCTCTTTAAATTGGACTCTTGTCTAGGCTCAAGATTTTGTCTTTCAAAATCTAAAGCATTTGGGTTTTTATTTCCCATGTGTTACACTTAGTCTTCAAAGAACTGCAGTCATTGTTGGGAGATGGGGAAAAGAAAAAAGGGGTGACTTTGTCTTAACTGAAATAATGTGTGACAGGACAAAGTGATCTTGCCTTGGTGCCTGCTGGGAGCCAGGAGAGGGGAGAGGGACAGGGCTGGGCTGGCAGTTGCTGTCTGTGCCACTGGCTGGGACTGCTCTGCTGCAGCAACACTGACTCTGTTGCCGGGGGCATTGCTGGTGTGAGTTAGTTCTGCTGATCTGCCATTGGAGGAAGAGTTGGGATCTTCAGGTACTGTTTGTTGCTTGAAGATCCATTCCTCTCTCCAAAAGAGGAGAGCCTCAGCTTCGTTGGGACTGCTGCGCTGTCACTTGCTAGCCCATGCTGAAAGCTGACTGGCATTAATTGGAAATGTAAATGTTTGTAAATGAAATCACATAGGCAAAAATTTAGAGACAATTATCTACAGGTAAATCTGTACTTAATAGATTAAGGTGCACTGGCAGAAGTTGTAACCTGTGCTTTTTTTCTTTCTGCAGCAGTGGGATGTATGTGACTGGTGGCAATAAATAAGTTGAATAATATAGACTGTACACAGAAGGTGGGCTCTAAGAACTTAACAGTAAAAGCTGCTATGTTGTTGCCAAATGATATAGATGATTTCTTTGAGCTTTAGTGTTACTACTGTGTGCTTTTTGGTGTGGTTGAAACTATGGGTACTAAAAAAAAAGAAACCTTAATATATTAAACACAATTCTGAATGCTTGTGATATTAAGGTGTTTATTTATATTGTGTTACTAACTTAATGTATCTATTTAAACTACTTGTTTGTTATAAATTTCATACAATATTAAGTGAAAACTCATTTGTTGCATTGTGCCTGTGTGTAGCTTTCTCAGAAAGGAAATGGTTGATTTTTAATTTTGTTGTCCTCCTACCTCTGTAACCGCAGTACAGGTACTTTCAAGCAAGGTTTTACAGACTAATGATTGGATTAGTTCCAGTTTAGTAACTGGAAAGAGAGTATTTTCTGCAGACTGATTCACTTCAGCAGGAACTAAAGCAGAAAGGTGTATATCCCCCCACCTATCTATGAATACTAAGTAGGTAGCAGAGGATGAGGTCTGCTAATTCTGTAATGAAAAGAGATGTTTTTCATCTCAACAAGTAGCTCCTGACATGAAAATTATGACATGGAAGCCAGAAAGAGTTGCTCTGTTAACTGCAGTTAATATTTTATGGGACACTGTGTGTTTAGGAGTGATGGGTATCTCACACAAAAAAATAACTGTGTGTATAGTGTGTCTGAAGAAATTTTAGTAACTTAATTAAAGCTTTAATGAAGTTATTTTCATGTGTATGTTTTGTTCTAAATTTAATTAAAGTACTGCTTAATCACCTTAGACTTAGAACTACTTTTTTTTTTAGTGTAAGTATGTCAAACTCATGTAATTTGAACACTGCTTTGTGTTCCTAACTCACAAGTAGCTTGGAAGCCTCTGGGTGTATGTAGCCAGCACTCTTAGGCCATAGGTCCCCCAGCCTGTTGCCACAGTTGTGGTGTGCTGTGCCTGACCAGGAGATGTGCCTCAAGTGACACTGGAGTCCAGCCTCAAAATAATTTCCACCGAGGTGGTAGAGGAAAGTGCAATTTCCTCTTTATTTCATTTATTTTGTGCCCCTATAATCTCCTCACTGCCATTATTTGCCTTTTTCTACTTTAAGTTACATGACTAACTAAAGAAGTACTCACGAAGAAGCACCGTAAGCCTCAGGTAATTAACCTACAGCCTAACTGTAAGTAATTACACCCAACGACTGCATTGGCTGATAGGAGTCTGCCTGTCTGAAAATCTTGGTGAAAAGGTTATTTTAAAGTCTTAGGTTTCTGCTTTCTCTCTTGCTTAAAATCAAACGAGATTATAAGCAGGAGTGAGTCGAGAGAAGGGATGAATCAAACTACTTAAAAAGTTGTCGGTATTTGTTTCATACCTTGTTTGCACCTGTGAGTTGCCTTGCACATGTGTTCACAAACACAAAGTTTATTGCAACCACAAATGTTTCTCTTCCACCTAGACTGTTTCTAATCTATCTTGGATGTCCTTTTCAAACTTAAATTTTAGAGCAATTTTGGTTATCTGAAAGGATAATATCTAAATTGCAACTACCCCTCTTCAACTCCAGCACTGTGCATTGTACTTCAGGATCTCTGTCTTTTTTGTCATCAGGTTGCTTTCACTTGTTCTGTTGCATTGCAGTTGATAAAATTCACTCATTTAGATCTTTACTGCTCAAGTGACAGTTACTGAACTAAATCTGAGCAAATCCCATTGCTGTCTAGACCAGAAAAGTCTTCTGCAATATTAAGTGAAAGTTCCCTTGAACTCGTTGTAGGATA
Organism: Hypocryptadius cinnamomeus; assembly: GCA_013400635.1. Classification (NCBI taxonomy): domain Eukaryota; kingdom Metazoa; phylum Chordata; class Aves; order Passeriformes; family Zosteropidae; genus Hypocryptadius; species Hypocryptadius cinnamomeus. The sequence continues at coordinate 27,574 of VYZP01068637.1, read as the reverse complement.
GCATACTCAGATACATGATAAAAGTTTTAAAGTCAAAATTATGTAATCAGTTGCTGGAAAGCATTTTGTAGAAACCAGATCAGCAGTGGGACTTTATGAGGGACATCATGTGAGACTTAGGCCGTGTTTAAGAAGAGCATTTATGTAAATGGAAACCACCTGTAGTTTCAAAGTGATAGATCAATAACGTAGGCTGGGACTCTTAACATATCAGCATCTGTAAAAGAATCCCATCTTTTTACAGAAAATTGCTGGAAATTGGTAACTGTATCCTGTTGTTAATGTTCTTTTTCCTTAGGTGTTACTGAGTTTGCCTTCTCTTCAGTTTGTTCTGACCCTGTGTAAATCAGCTGGGCTGTGATGTGTGTTCTAGCATTGCTTATTTGTCAGCAGTAAATGAAAAAATCTTAGGTAATGGTGACTTGAGCCATCTTTTCTGCCTGATGAGAGAAGGCAAAATGTAATTAGTTGTATGTTATTGGTGTAATAGCTTACTGAATAGTTTGAGAATGCAGATGTTTGGTATGTACAGGACACAGAGCATGTATTGTAATCCACATTGAGTCTCTTACCTTCTTATAATTCATATAAGCACAATTTAATTTCAGATTTTTCACTTCTGGTTCATGTGCCATTAGGTTCAAGTCTTGTTTGTCAGTACCATGGATAAAATGCTATTAATGAAATCATTCCTGCATAGAAATGACCAGGGTTCATCTGCAGTACCTAGTTCTTTGGAAACAGATTCCTTTAACTGCCCATGAGGGGTTTTGCTTACATTGGTCAAAACTGCTTGCAAGATTGATTGGGGGAGCTGTAACAGTCTCTTGGAAGGGAGTTTCAAACTGTTCTGTTTAGAAATGAGCCAAAAATAGCAGTGAGGACAGACTGAGTGTTGAATGGTTCTCAAAGAGATTGCCACAATATACGTTCTCTTTCTGTGTTGCTGCTTTTACTTCAGGTCATTTGTGAATGGTAACAGATGACTCTTACTTAAGTTGTATGAATTTTCAGGAAGGAAGCAGAATTTCTCTTGTCTGCAAAATATGTAACCCTATGGATGCATAAGCCTTTTATTCTTGGAAATGCACTAACCACCAGACTGCAAAACTGTGCTTTATCTGGCCCAGTGAGTCTTGTGCTCTTTACTGTGTGGTTGCTCATACAGTGAAGGTGGTACACTAACACTAACTCAGTGCTAATGTTTTTCAAAGTGAGGTAAAAAAAACCCTGCTCAAGGATTAAACCTGTGGTTTAAATATAGAGATACTTCTGGATTTGGTGTTCTGTTTCATATTATAAATCCTTGTGACATGCTTTATGGTAGATTGGAGTAGCACTGATTTGTACAAATGATCAGTTGATGCCACCTGTTCCTGATGATCATTTGAGGCTCAGTGACATTATGCTAATGCTGACTAACGAATCTTAAGAAATGGAAATTAATTTGTTTAGAGGAGGAGAAAAAAAGCAAGATGCAGTTAAGTCTTCAATAAACCATATTCAAGACATATGGTACTTTCCTCTCATTCTGTGCAGTGTTCTCTCTTTGCTTAGTTTCATAATGTTGACTCTTTTTCCTTCAGAGTACAGGCAAGTGTGACTAGCTTGTGTCTTTTTCTGTTTTTCTCTGTGTTCATCTTTCTACCATGATACAGAGATTTAGGCCTGGCAAGGTGTCTGCCAGTGGGAATAGTTTTAATTCGCTTGGAATGTGAGCTTTGTGGTACCCGAAGTGAAGGTGAGAAAGCGCCCTGGAAACCCACACACTTCAAAGGTCTCTTGCTTGTGTTACTCAGCTGTGAAAGAAATGTGCTGGGGATTTCTTTCCATTGTGTAGCAAATGAGGTTGATTCTGGTGATAGAGTGGACATCTGCATATGAAGGTATCTGTCTTGCCCTAATGTAGCATCTTTGTAGTGAAAGTGTGAATTGTTCTGGTGGCTGGCCAGGAGGTTAATCCTACCAGAAAGGTGAGAGGGGAGCATAGAACATTTCTTACACCACCTTTGTTTTCCTTAAAACACAGTTTAAAATGACAATGGAGAAGTGCTTTGAAGAGTGGTGTTTTTCTGTCTTGCTGCTGACTAGTTAAATGTCAAAAAGCAAGGACTGGGAAGTTGCCCACAGTTTCTTCTGAAGTATGTTAGTTCTTGTATCAGGCAAAAGGAGTTACTGGGTTAATGCATTAATATTTACTGGCTTCTGTCTTCAGAGTGTGAGTTACTCTTCCTAGTGTCTTAAATAAGGATTTGTTCTGAGTTTGTGTACTGGTAGTTAAAAAAGTATAGTGGGACAAATATGTGAAATTTGCAGAATTGGTTTACTTCAGAATGTACTTATATTCATGTACTTTTGACTGCATTCCACGGCATTAACTTGCAGCACACAATATCTGTCTTCCTAAGGATGGGCCCTTCTTTTCATGGGCCTAGTGAACTTTAAAGTCACTATTGTGTTACCTGAATGTAAATAACATACTGTATTGTGTTACATAATTGCTTCTTTCTAAGTACATCACAAAGATATTAATTACATGGAGCATGTCACTAAGTTTCTAATGTATTATACCTGACAGCTTTTGTGACACTTTGAGCTTCACCTTGGTAAACAAAAAGATTTTGTCCAGATCTTGTATTGTGAAATTATTTTACTTGAAATAAATAATTTTTCTTTGGAAGTGTTAGAGCAGGGTTGAAAACAAAACCTTTAGGTCGCCACTCTTCCAGAAATAATTGTTGTTCTGTACTCAAACAGATTCTAGTGAATCATATCTCCCTAAATTAGAGAGTTAATTTCAAGTGAGGAAGCACATCTGCTGATGATTTTTTTGCAGTCAAATGAAAGTGGGGTAGCACCAAAGGAAAAAAAAGTTGGAATTGTGTTTTGTTCTACCTAAGTCAGCTGCTCAGAGCAGAGAAAATGATCCATAGATTTCTGTAACTACATTTTTTTCTGTCTGGGCTATAGCTGCTATACCAGGCACTGTGATGAGACAGGTGGCTTTCCTGCTTGTGGAGTTTCCTGCTGTTACAGATTTGACAGCAGTAATGTTGTCAGATATTCAGTATTTGAAAACACGTATTATCAGCAAGTTGTCACACTAATAAAAATGAAGCTGTTTGAGCAGTGGACAGTAAAGATTTCAGAAGTGTAATACTGCCTAGAAGATTACTGGCTAGGTTATCCCTAGCCCTCATTCCCACCTTTGTGGTTGTTTCTGTCTGTGGGCAGCACTGCAAAGGTAGGCCTTTGGAAAAGGCATCTTAAGGTGGACCACAGAATTGGTATCTTGGGATTTGAATCTCATGTTGAAGAACACTCACCATAGAACAGGGGGAGTGCTTTCCAGATCAGCTCTTTTCCCCCATGCTGCCTTGGGGTAGTCACACCCCTCTCCTTGGGGCTGTGTGGAAGCTGTGGGTTTGGGAGTTTGCTGCTGTACCTACTGCCAGTAAAATGGTGAGCTGCTGTATTAGTCCTAGCATAGTGCTGATGAAATATGATGGTGATGAAGTGCTTGATGGGAATTAACTACTCTTCCACCTATTTATTTTGGAGTCATCAAGCTGGAGATCTTAAGACTGTGGTGTGCAGTTTCTGGTCTTTTGCAAGTGGGGGATTTGCAGCATTTCAGTGTCTTTCTGTCTCTGCCACTGTTCATGATGATGGTGTTAGTTGCATAGAGCATATGAAGGTGCTTTTAGTCAACACCTTATCACAAAGTTTTAGTGGCTTCTTGGGGTTTTTTCCTGATTCAGCTGGATTTTGAGAAGGAATTTGGTTTAGAGTGTACAAGAAAAGTTTAATGCCCATTAAGTTATTTGTTCATTTTTTAACAAGTTGAGAATTTGTGAAGGATAGAAGGTTTGCAGTTTATAAATTTCCCATAACTTTAAAAGCTTTTTTCCGGTTTTTGTCAGCTAATTTGAACTTAATGACTATTCTGTTGTTGCTATATAAAATGTCATGTGAACATGTCTGTTTAACCCTTTGCTGTTCACTATGGTGGAAAACATCACAGCTGTTTATATTATAATACCATCTTAACTTACCTGCTTTTTTTCCACATTGTTTGCATAACCCTGGTCACTGCTAATTTTAATCAGCACCGTATTAAAAAAAGTGCTCTTCTGAGAAAGTTGCATAACCTGCTGAACTAAATGGTAACCTTGGAGGTGTGCAATGGCAGAATGCAATGGCCTTTTGTGTCTTATCCCTTTGGTCCTCTGAAAAGTGTGCATTACACATTACATATTTATGCCTCAGCCTTCCAGGCCTGCTTGATTATTGTGTAGTTGTCGGTATGATTCCACACTTCAAAACTAGTTGACTTCATTTTGCATGAATATTTACAGAGAACTTAAGAGAATGGATGTTTTACATGGGATGGGGAGAATTTTGTCTTACGCATTCCACACTGTGATGTTTAACTTGTTCCAGCAAAGAAGGGTTGGATTTTCATGTTCTGAATTTATTTCTGTGCCAAAAATGTTGACTAATATGCTTTAGTAATAAAACTTCTAACTTTTATATTTCAGCAAAATTCCAGCATTTCTGAATGTGGTGGATATTGCTGGCCTTGTGAAAGGAGCCCACACTGGACAAGGCTTAGGAAATTCCTTCTTGTCTCACATTAACGCCTGTGATGGGATCTTTCATCTGATGCGTATGTAAACTTACTTACCTGTTTTCTCTAGCTTAAGGATAGCATTGTTGTACTGTAATTAATAACTGTGGAGCAAATATCCATTACAATTCAGCTTCTACCATTCAGTTCGAAGCCATCAGGTTTTTCCAGCCAAGACAATCCTCATCCTCTGCTATGTAACAGGTACGCCTTTCTTCATTAGCCTTGTACTGAAGATTTAAAAAGAAACTGGGTTTTTGGAAATCTGCAGTAATGGTGTTTCATTTTCGTTTGCTGGCAGTGCATGGCAGTTTGTCTAATTTCATGAAGAAGGAAAAATGGAATGTGTAAAAGGCAGAAATGGAAGTAGAAATCTGCTGCTTTTGAAAATCCTTAAGCTTTTCAGATCTGGAGAGGATGAAGTTTCTTTGTTGCCTTTTACCAGGATTTGGTCCAAGTTCCTGATGAACTGTGTATCTTTGGGAACCAATGCCCTGAAACCAGCTGCCAGTTTTCAGCCTGGTGGGTGGACACTGAACACTGCATCTCTGCAGTCACAGTAGAAAGTGACTTAAGAACCCAGGCAGGCTGCTCCTGTTCAAGGGTAATAGGCAGGGGACTGGAGGGTGAGACTTGCATGCCAGGAAGCTGGAAAGGAGGTGCTGTTGAAGGTGAAGAAAAGATAAGAACTATAAAATGTTGGTAGGAAGAGCTGTAACAGGAAGTGATCTGGCGATTGTGCATTTTCAAAGCATGAAAAATTTACTGTTTGGTTTAATTTTGATTTGATCTGGAACACCTTTTCACCTTTGAGCACTGAAAGTGTTGCTCCCTGTCTTTGTGCTGTTGTGATACACACTACTACTGCCTGTGGTAATGGCCAGCATGGGAAGCAGAGTCCTTCAGAGAATTGGTCTTTTTCTCTTTGATGGATGCCATGCAGAAACTCAGAAGCAGGTCATTGTGGATTTGTGCTGTAGACTTCAAGCTCTGCATGCCTGAGTATATTGAAGAAAGGCTTGTTAGGCTTTGACTTAGCTTGGTTCAGTTGGTAATTTTGCAGAAAGCAGTTAGAGAATTAACCAAGTTGTATTAATTAAGGTAACAATAGGTAAGAAAGTAGCTTGATAGGAATGGAGTTGAGTATGGTGACACAAACTTTGGGTAGCTCAGCAAAGATATTTTAGAGTTCTAGGCTGAAGGGTTTGATCCTGTTTTCTTTATTTATTGAGGATGTGTTAAACTGCATTTTGTTTAGGACAGAAGGTATATATGTTGGTTTTTTAGCTGCCATAACAGACTACGCTGTTGTTACCTCTTTGTGTTCTGAGATGTTTTTTTCAGAAGGCTGTTGCCTGTCAGTTGATCCACCACTAGGTACACACGTGAGCTCTAACATAGTGTAAAGCTGAGGAGAAATTCTGTTTCCACCTGGCTAATTCTCTACTTTCTTTACTTCATTTAAAAAGAGACAATACCCCCATCTTGAAATGGCTGTGAATTTTCAGTCTTCAAATTTCCATATCCTTGTTAGACTGTTACTTTTCCTGAGATACATGGTTTTCATTAAATCAATAAAAACATTGCTTATGTATCTAAGGTATATTTTATATATGCAAAGAAACAGGCAACACAGGACAACCACACATGGTAGGGTAACAGGACAAGTAAAAGGAGAGGTAAGTTTGTGTTGAGCACCACTGTATTTTTATACATGATTAGTGACAGTATGAAGTAGATTCTTTTAGCTCAGCAGAAAAAGGAATTAAGTTTTCCTCTGCAGAATAGAGCAATCCATTCTTGGATTTTGATAATTTCTGTAGATATTTTTTTTTCTGTAAAAGTGCACAAACTGAAAATGCTTTACTGATACTTATACTAAACCAGTTGATCTCCATACACTTAAAAAGAAAAATTTCAGATGTTGTCCCAGTTTCTTAGGGGTAGGGGTATAATTTACTTTTGGTCACACCCAGTTCTGAAAACCTCAGATATAATTGCTTACTCACTTACTGGCTGAGTGAATGGGGGATTTAATTTTGAAATGGTTGTCTGTCCTGGATAGTGGTGTTTGCAGTCCCACAGTAACCTGACACGTGCTTTAAGGTACAGCTTTGTACATCTTCCAAGTTCCACAGTTTAATTTGGAGCATTTCTGACAGTTCTGTTCTCCATGTTTCAGGTGTACTGCAGTTTTGACTGAAGCAGCAGTGTTTTGTGTGGTGACAGAAGGCAGGCTGTTTGAAGGTTATCATAGTGTTTCTTCTCCAGTTTAATGGCTTTAACCACCTTTCAACTTTTATGGCAGATCGGTCACAAGTACTTGTAGAAAATTACTTTCTTTGTATGGTGAACTATAAATGGCAATTTTGTTACAAGTGTAAATTTACAAATTACGCTTAAACAATGCTTCAGTGAGGAAAATGGTAGAGATCAGTATTTAGTCACTGCTATGTCTCTGTCAAGTTTTTGAATGTACTGGGTGTTAAATAGCCAGAGCGCTTCATGTTTTTGAATTTCTCTTCCCACTGATACTCTGCAGTCCTAGTTTTCTAGAAAATATGTTCCACATTTTTCTCTTATTTTTAGTTTCTTTAATGAAATCCAGTCTTTCTCTTCAAAGGTTGGGAGAAAATGGGAGAAAGCTTGTCTGTAAAAGTACTTTGCTATCAAATGCTCCTTTTCAATTAATAAAAAACCATTAGAGTTGGATGCCTAATGTTTAAAGTAGGGCAGGCAACATTGGGTTTTGTGGAAGGACCCGTGAGCTCAGCTGTGCCATCCCCTGGTGTGCCAGCCCTGCGGAGGATCCTGTGAGCTGCCTGCGGTGGCTGGGTGCTGGGGCAGTGCAGGCACGGAGGATCCTGTGAGCTGCCTGCGGTGGCTCGGTGCTGGGGCAGTGCAGGCACGGAGGATCCTGTGAGCTGCCTGCGGTGGCTCGGTGCTGGGGCAGTGCAGGCACGTAGGGCTGGGAAGCTCCCGCTTTGCTCTTCTGGAAGTGCTCTGACTTCACAGCGGAGGAGCTCCAGCTGCCTTTTAGCAGCAGGATGGGGAGTTTGGTAACTGATAATCCGTGAAATCTTGTTCTTTGTGATAGGAGTGAAAGAGCTGTGAAGCTAGGTAAACATCCCCTGCGGTCTTACGGAAGTGACTGGTGTGACCAATGCGAGTGGGTTCCTAGAAAGCTTTAATTGTTTTTACTCCAGTTTTGTGTTTGTTAAAACTGAAAATGTTTAGTCCACTCCCTGGTTCTGCCTCCTTCAGGGTTTTGGGTAACTTCTAAAGCTATTTGTCATTACTTAAAGCTTTGATAGCTATGAATCATGTCAGTTGAGCATAGTTTATTCCTTCTTGAAAAAAGCACTAATCAAAACTAAGTTTGACAATGTTTTTGCTGATTTCTGCTCAGCATTTAAAATCAAGTTTACTTAACTTTATTTTTTTACCATCATGAAGGTTAATGGTAACTTTTAGTAATACTGCCAGTGTTTTGATTTGCCCACAAAAATCAAAGTGATGATAAAGTTGTTTAACTGAATAAGATACATCCTCTTTTTTCACTGATTTTTTTCACTTCCTATAAAAATGTGTGTATTTTCTATATGTAGATGCTAATCATCTGTAGCTTTTATGTGCTTGAGGCATGATGTATTTTCCCCCCTGTTCTCTAACAAGAAACCATACCTGCTGATTGCTGCTCCTGGAATCTGATTGCTACTGAGAGGAGGCATGTGAGGATATCACTTGACCACACTCCACTGCACTAACATTTCAGTGAACAAAGTATGACTTATATCTCATCCTTTCAGCATGTGTGTTCTGTGCTTTGGGAATCACAGTGGCTCAGTTTATGCAGCTGTAGCTTGACTCTCTGTCACTTCTAATACCTGAAGCTGTTTTTTTGTCTTTAAAATGTGTCAAAATTCACCTTGAAATGATGTTGATGTGTCTGTCTTAAAAAAAGTGGTATTGTCTTTGGCATATTTTGGTTCAATTTTTTGAAGATGCATTGGTGTTGCTTTATATTACTAAGTGCAATTGTCACCTGTTAAAAAAGCATTGCCTATTTACAAATACAAATCGTTCACTGCTAAGCTACCAAAGTTTAAAAATAGTCTGTACATATCAAACTTGTTAGTGTTACACTATCAAGATGTATTGATGTATGCTATTGAGTAGATGATAGTTCCTATTGAAATTTTCTCTTCTTATTTATTGTTAGAGCAACTGAATTTAAGTTTAAGAAAATATTTGCAATGGCTCATAGTTCAGCTAAACTTTCAGTTGGCTTTCAGTAACTTCTCCATATTAAATCCAGAAATTGTGAAAGCTTTCAAATTAAACTGGCAGTTGTGTCTGTGTATTAATCTAGTGCTTGTGGGTTTTTTCTTTGTAGATTTTTTTGTTTGAGGTTTTTTCGGTTAAATATTGTACAGTGTTTTGATTTTGAGAAATGACTTCACATAGGAGATTTTTCTAATCATAGAGTTATGAAAATGGCATTCCTCTACTCCTTTTAGCAAAATCATCCCTAAAATTGAAATAATTTATATTTGCAAGACTGGGTTTGCCTTGCATGTTGCAGTTTCAAAATTTCAATGCAAGAACGTGGAAAGAGACTTGGAATGAAGACTGATGATGCTTAAAAGCGGTTGTTTGTAGAAGGATCTGAAGAGCAGAAAAGAACCTTGTGTGTGCTTTGGATACTAGTACAGTATTGTCCAAAATGTTGATAGTGGAGCTAAAGGACCAGGGTGGGATTCTTGCCAATCTTTTCTCATGCAGTTTCAATTACTGCTACTTTGAAATCTACACCTGCAGGAGAGAGGGAGACGTTTTATCCTGTTTGATAGATCAGTGCCAGTGCAGGATCAACAAGCTTAATTTGGCTGGCTGTGGAAAACTTTTAACTAATCAGATTTTTCACTTAGGCAAGAAGATAATTAGGAAGGACAGTAACCTCTTACGCTGAGAAATTGCAGAAGAACATTGCAAGATCTGTCATCATCCTTGAACATAATGTTAGTGTGTTTGAGATGCAGGAAATCACATATAAAATCACCCTAATCTCTTGTTACATTGCTGCTGTTTCTTTTCTTTTGGTGTGTGTACATGAGCAAAATTTGTGGGTTTGTACCTCAGAGCTGTTCACAGTATTCTGTTTGCAGCTTTGTCTCCAGCAGTGGAGTGAATTTGTTTTCCTGGGCGTGTGAGTGCAGATTGTGGAACAGGTGCTGGAAAATTGTCATCACTGTAGTGAGTTAGACTTTGTCTTTATTGAACAGTAAATTACATTGCCAGACTAAATGAAGGTGATACCTGGGCTTTAATCTGTGTTCCTCTAAGGCCAGGTGGTTACACTTTAAAGCACACATAAACTCAGGTAAGTGTTAAAATAGGTTTCATTTAGAAATTTCTCACAAGTAGTTGTTCTGAGAGCTGAACAAGCCTCCCCAAATATATGGATATTAGGAGCAAAAATTTATATGTATCATATTAAATTAATGATAATTAAATAAATATCTCTCAAGGGTATACTTTACTTCTTCAGATAGAGAGAGCTATGAATCTTCAAACATTTTGTTATTAATCAAACAGTCCAAAATTTGTTTTATGTTGAGGTTGCCTCTTGATGTCACAAATTGAATTTTGATTGTATTGTACCTAGGAGGTTTCAGTCTCAAATATTGTAAAGTCTATAATTTTATTTAATTACTTATTCTCATTGAGAAGGAAAATTACTGTTCTTGCGTTCTTGTCTAGCCTTTATCATAGCTTGATAATGCTAGATTTGTTAGTATCATGCTGATTGAAGTGACAGTGGATTTTGGAACCCACTTTGTCATTCATCTTTAGCATAATATCCTGTGCCTCTTTATGTCCACTTTCTTTTTTTTTATCAGAACAGATGAAAACATAAAATTTCCTGTCTAAAGGCCACCACCCTTGCTAGAGTAGCAGCATCTAATGCCATTCTATTTATAGATGGAACTTGTTAAGTTTCCTCAGCAGGGACTTAAAGCTATGACCTCGCAGGCCAGAAACAGGAGAGCTACCTACTGAGCTACAAGGGCAATCTCTCAATTCTAAAGAATACATAGAAAATTTCTAATATACTGTACTGTGAGTCATAAAGTACTTGACCAGTAAACCCTCCCTCCCTTGAGAATAAAGACCAGGCAGGCTATCTTTACTGACTCATTGCTATTATTTGACCTACGACTACTTTTGTTACAGTTCTGTGTGTGTGATTTGGCAGTGTGTAATTGCTATTTAGGCAATGCAGATGAGTTTTTCCTCTGTAATACTTCAAAGAAATTGTCAATGTGTGATAGAGTTGGGGTGTTCAGGTGACTGTGAAATACATGTTTACCTGTTTGAGTGGATGTCTTTGCTGATGATGTAGAGTATCCTGACTTCTTAAAAACAGTGATAGTTTAATAATTTATTAATTTTTTTTTTGCTGTTTCCTGGACTTTCTTGAAAGCTTGAAGGGAAAAGTACTGCAGATAGATTTGGGGTTTTTTTCTAATGTTTCTAATGTTTTTGTTTCTAATATGAAATGTTTGCCTGTTTTCCTTTGGTCAGAGGAAGGCTACCTCAGAAAATGTAAAGTAACAGTTCTTTGCAGAAAGATAAGTGGTTGTTTTCAGTTTAATTAGCTGCATGATTGTATCAGAAAGGTGAGTAATCTGTAAACTGAGAATATTGTAGCATCCCTTTCAGAAAGTTGGTTTCGCAAAACTGTTGTTTTTTTTTTAAATGCTTTTGAGAAGGTGTTGTTGTTTTGATTTTTATTTTAATGCAGAGTTTTAAGGAAAACTTTAAATTAGGGAGGTTCCTTGAAGCGCTTCTGTTTCTCAATTGAATTGTAGATGGCTATGCTTCCTAGCACAGCTGAGGGCATGGGCTGCCCTGTGTTTGTGAACAGCAGTAGGAGCTTGCTCAGGGGCTCTTTATCCCTTGTTGCTTTGGAGTTGAATATGCCAGTGAGTCAATACCAGATGAGCTGAGGTGAAAATTTCCGAGGCTTATGTGCCTTCAGTATTAAAATAGACAAGGAGCAGTTTACATATCTGATTGCTGTGTACTGAACAGTGGACTAATTACTGCAAATGAAGACCAGGAGGAACTTGGCTTTGGGTTTCTTATTCTGGCTCTAAGTTAATAATCCTAGACAAACTAAACAAAGTTTCTGGGTTAGTTAAGATATGCTGTTGTAAGATATAATTAATATATACCTCCTTTTTGTTCTGTGTCAAGCAAATTTATCTGAGATCCTTGAGTTGTCAGTTTAGAGTTCCTTTGTCTTTGCCTATGAGAGTTTATGAGACTGTTTAATAAACTGACAGAAAAAGCTCTGGTTCCGTTTCCTTTCAGAATTGCTATTTATGGGAGCTGCCTGGTTTCTACAATAGCCAAAATGCCACTTTCAGAAAAATAGGTGTTTGTACCTTTCCAAGTCATACGTTGTGCCAGACTTGTACACTGGATGGGAAGGTCTTCTGCGAGCTGAAGCTGCTCCGTACTCTGACACCTTTTCTCATGGATGTGCTGCCACGTTCTTCTGTGCTGTTGGAACTGATTGTGAAACCATGTAGTAAAAGGGGGTTTGGGTCTTAAAAATAACCGTATTCTTCTTGCTGGGTTATTTTAAAAATAGGTAATTTCTCTAATCAGATTTAATATGTAATATAGCAAACAGTCATGCTGTTCTAGCTGAGGGAGCTGAGATTGGTAAGATGAAAAATGTTTGTTAAAAGGCAGCCATAGGAAATATGCCAGTTTCATCCTTTTTTTTGTTTGTTTTTTTTTTTGTTGTTTTGTTTTCTTTTCTTCTAAGTTTACAAGACTTAGGGATGTTTTCTTTCAAAGCTTGCATGTCCATTGGAATCTGAAGAAATCTGACTTTCTTATGACTGTTATTTATGCTGAGATGTTATTGAGATGCAGGGTTTGGTTGCAGATGTGCCTTTGTGCTGTTGTAATGCTGAAGTATTGATGTGGAAATCTGCTGGCTTCTTTTGGGGAGCCTTCAACAAAGATAGTTGGTATGTTTTTAATATGCTTTCCAGACTTTCTCTTCTGTTCTGATGAAGACCAGCTTCACTTTGGGTGAAGATGAAGTTTTGCTTTTCTACTTGGGTTTACAACTCTACTTGAGTTATGTATTAGTCAGTTATCAATGGCATCTCAGCAGAAATACTTATGGCCTGGTTTTTTCTCTGTTTGGAACTTGTCACTCTTGTATTTGCTTCACACAGTTTCTCCCAGCTATCTTTTAGTGTATTTCAAGATGAATTTTTATTCTGGTATCTTCTGTGGAAAACAAAATTAGCAATGGGCTGTATTTAAATGCTGGATGTTTATCAGCAGTAGTTGCAAGAACTGCTTTGGAAACTGTTGCTTTAGGTTTGATGCCAGGGGGGGTCTTTAGCCTCAGGCAACACCTTGGAGCCTCTGTGCCTGGAGACAATTAACAGAATACCAAGCCAAACATTTATTCGTTTTTGCAAAATACCTCAGAAATGCTACTTTCGGTACTTATTTTAGGTTTTGCAGTTAAAGTGAAATTTCATCTGTTGTTGATAAAATAGCAAGAAGATTCTTCAGAACCTCAGCGTTTCTCATTAGGTATGTAATTAAATGTCTGCGTATTCAAGTAAAACATGATTAATTTTTCTTTAAAGTTAGTTTAGAATACTTTCTTTACAAAATCAAACAACATCCCTTCTTCCTTCTCTCTGCCTTCTTCGTTCCCCCCTCCATCATATTGGTTTTTCTCCTTATATGGGTGATGGCAGAAGCTTCTGTACCTCAAACTCACTTTACTAGTTAAACTTTTAAAATATGTTTGAGCATAGGTTTGCATTTCAGTACTAGCCCAGATAGCTGTTACTGAGGTAGCAGTTCCTTGACACTTTACTGCATATTTTTATGCACCCAGCTTTGGTAATTTGATGTGAAAATTATTGTCTCAAAGCTGAATAGCAGTAGGAATGGGAAGTCGAGTGTGTGAAAGAGTTGCAGACGGGGGGAAATGTAGAAGTACAGGAATGTATGCTACCTGAGAGGGATTGCTTGCTTTCAGACAAAATATGTAAAGAAGCAGAGGGAATCCAGAAGTTGGGCAGTTTAAGACTCTGGGTTGGTTTCTCTGAAGTGTCGAAAAGCAGAAAAATTAATCCAATGAACATCACCTTAGAAATTGTGTGTGTTTGTAGTGTACAAAACAAGAAGTATTGATGTCATATTTTTAATTGTTAGGGATAGCATGATGAAACTGCCATGCAGAGGAAAGAGTCTAGTATGTTGTATGTGAGTTGAATCTATCCAAACCAGCAAACACTAAAATGTTTTAATCATAAACAGATGATTATTTCATAGCTTAATTACAAGGCAGAATATAAAGATTGTTTTGGTATTCTTACTGCGTTTTTGTCTTCTCAGCTTACCTTCCGGTTTTTAAAAAATGTAACAAAATCAGCGAATACCGCTCCAGGTTATTTTATTTTAGTTCTGTTTTGTTAATCTGAATTATCTCTGTGTTTATGGTGTCTTTTATTTTGCTTTGAAGTTCTTTGCACTTAAATGCAAATGTAAATGAAGTATGTTCCTTCATTCTGTGCAGCATAGCTGCTTTAATTATTTTTTTTAATAACTCTGTGTGCATAAGGAAAACAAATCTGTTCATTGGACTGTGCAGTATTTAGGAAAAAACCACGTTTTTTATGTAATGCCACTCTTGGCCCAAAACTACATTAAGCAACAACTGAAATGCGTGATTTTCAGTTGGTTTTAAGACTTGAAAATACACTTCCAGAAATTTCCTTCTAAGGGTACCACAACATTCAGCTGTTGTTTGAGATGGATATAGAAAAGAGAGTCAGCAAGAAAATATGTTTTTTGTCTTAAAGTGATTTTAATTTATATATCTTAAGCTACTGTTTAAATATTGAGTGCTTTGTGCAATTACAAAACGTTGTAAGTGTAGGCAGAGCTCAAGTCAGTGGGATCCAGAACCTTACCTCAGTTTCTGCTTTTAGCAAAATAATAGATCATTTTCCCTGAGCTATGGTTCATCTTTGTAGTTAGTATGTTGAGCTTTGATTTGTAGAGATTGTTTAGTCATTATGATAAAACTTATTATAAAAATTTTGATAATGAAGAGTTAAAAAGCTCTTAGTGTTTTCTTTTTATAAGCCACCTGTTGCCTTAGATGCATAAGTATATGAATTCGAACAAAGTGCTCATCACTTGTCAGCCATCAGTGGCAGCATAAAAATTACTTGTGGTGCTTGCTTTGCAAGAAGTTCTTTTGTGTTTGTGACATCAGCTTTGTTTTATACAATTAAAGTATTACACGCTAGAATAATCTAAATTGCAACCACTAAATGGTGATGTAGTTCTTTTTTCATAGAGCTGAATTTGTTTACTCCTTGTATACAGCTATTGACTACTGTTTAACATGACATGTCCCTTTTGCCTAGAACAATCTTTGGAAAAGGTGGTTTTTTGTGTCCTGTTCTTGTCTCCCACCCCCTCCATTCCTCCTCCCTTCACCATTATGGAGAGTTTTTCTCGTACTTTTTTTAACAAGTAGATAAAAATACATGTTAGGCTTCAGGGTTTGTTTTTTTTTCAACTAGCAAATTAATGGCACATGATGATATTGGAACAGAGAAAAAAGCCTTGCAGTGAAGTGATCTGGACTGCAGGAGATGTTTTGTTCCATATGAACACGTTTTGATGTGAACAGAATAGTTTTTGTTTGCACGGTTTAAAATAAAACCCACAAGCAAACCACATTTTTCTGATTCTGACCCTACTGTACTAATGACTGTACAGATACCTACTGAATGGCTTTCTCTGTTGGAAATACCTGTGATGTTCTGTTCCTCCGTTATTGCTGTATTTTTCTTTTATTTACGTATCTTCCCATTTCACAGTGAATGGGAAGAATTTGCATGTGACTTGGCCATGATTTCTTAAAGTTGTTCTCCTTGAAACAGATATTCAGTGCTATAGAAATTTGTGGAAAATCTGCTGTCCCCTTCTCAAATTACATAGTATTGAATAAAATGTGGTTTTTGTGGACAATTGAACTAAGTGTGTGAAGTTAGTAGTTTTTTGTATGTTAGCTGAATATGCAGTAGGCCCCATAATGTTAGGAAAGGCGTAACATCTCTTCAGAATTTCTATATAGTGAAGTCAGGTGAGGCGTAGTTCCCATTTGAAGAAATGAGGCTCTAACTAAGCTACTTTATTGCTGATTTTTGTATTCAATTGCTTTGTTTGTGGAAGGAATATGACTACTGTGTCATTCCATATTTGTGTGCAGAACTTACTGGGTCTGCTGAATTTGTGATAAAATCTCTGTGGCTGCATACTAGTCCTGGAGCATTAAAGGCTCCCTTCAGCAGACTCCCTCCTCCTTGAGCCTGAAGCCCTGAGACAGGAGCATATAAATTCAACTTTCCTATTCTTGCTCACTGGTCTAGTAACTTGCCCTTCTGAGGAATAATCCAAGTTAGAGATTTAGATAGAAATAAAGTTAAAAGTAACTTACAGTCAGATAGTGACTACAGCACTGTTCCAACAATAATCCTGTGGGGATGGGATATGAAAAGAATGTAAATGCAAGCTAAAGACCATGCAAAACAGTATTAAAAAATACAGCTCTCATTTAGTCTCTCCCAATACAGTGGCTTTGATAATAATATGATTATTTTTAAACTGATAAGCCATTAACAACATTCACTTTATTAAGATTCTTCAATTTTATTATTCCAGCATAATTCCAAGCTGCTGACTGGCTAATTATTAATTCATGCTCTCATCCTGTCACATGTTTTCATGTTGTCATTTTTCCTAAAATGTGTATGTAAGCAAGTAGGGAGAGAGAACAAAAGTGACCTTTTAAAGTACTTCTCTATTTCTTCCAAGGGTGTAGTTCTTCTATTTAGTCATACTGTGTGATTCAAGTTCCATGAATTGCAGTCAAGTTCTGCTCAGTGGGAATAAAGATGGCTTGGTCTGAACCTTAACTAATCAGTATGTATTTATAGAAAACAAAAATAAACATCTTCCTGTCTTCTGTATTGTTTACTTTTGCAGACTCACGTTAAGGTGACTGTGCCATTTAGCATGAGTTAATTGATCATTTACAAATTCACATTCTTCTTGTGAGAATATAGATTGTTTACTTCTAGTTGATTTGTCCTACACTGAAATAAAATAACAACACTTATATACTAGTTTAAATTTAATTTTCCCCCTCTCTGTATGGATTCAGTGTGAGTGGTTTGGAGTATTAGTGGATGCAGTTGCACTCTTAAGTAAATAATTGAGGGGGTGTCATTGCATATATATTCTTTCCTTATGGAGAAGTATTGCAATTTCATTGTTGACTTGCTGTAGCCATTGTTGGAGCTGGGCAGTGCAGTGTGAAGAGGCCTAGCAGAGCAAAGGTACTGCCAGCTCAATTGGCTACTCAGCTCTTCAGTTGTCTTGCTCACTTAACCTCAGCAGGGTTTTAGTTACTAAAAGAAGATAAAACCATTCCAAATTATTTAATAATTTGCTTTTGATAATGCTCCTATTTTAAAAAAAGTGTTAAGTGTTATTAAATTTTCATTTTCCTCCTATATTGTTAGTGTAATGTTGCCATGCTAAGGTATTTCTACCTCATTTGAGCATTGTTGTTGAATAATGTGATGGACTAAACACTTGTAAAGGCAATTTACATCATAATCCTGATTCTCCGAATCAGCCACCATTTCGGGCAAGAATTTTGCAGTTTTTCCTAGTGTTGCTGGAGGTGGAAAGGTGCAGCTTGCTGCTCAGTGAATTAAGGGAACCAGTGGAGTCCAGGAGAGCGGTGTATCCGAGTGATGTGTGGATGAGTCCAGTGTGCTTCCCACACTGGTGCCCCATGGATGTGTGTGGGTTCCCTGAGCAGGGGGATGAGCTGATGGCTACAGGCTCTTCCTTCCTATGTGGGCAGGCTGGGCAGCTTCCTTGTTATCAGCTGTCCTCGTGCTGTGGACACCTGGGGCCGGATTTGGGAGAGGGGACATGGGATTCTCAGGAAGTGATGCTGGGAAGCAGGGCTGGCAGGCACTGCCTGCCTGGAAGGTGCCCTGAGCTGCTGCTGTTTGGACAGCTTGGAGCAGCACACCAGCGTTTCCAGCTTGTGTGCTGCAGCCATAGCAGGAGTCCCTTCATCTGGTTCCCATAAGCAGCATCCAAATTCCCTCCCTGCTGGAGAGAAATGCTGCTTTTGTCAGCTAAAAACATCAAGTTAAGCTTTTCTATCATCTCTTTCTGTTTGTGGATTTTTTTTTCCAGAATGCCTCTGCATGTTTGCTGATGTGAGGTTTTTTTTCCCCTTCCCACTTTTGTTTTCTTGTTGTGTAACAGTAGGGTGATGTTGGTTAACAGGATTTTGTACACCAGTGGTGCTATTTACTAGAATGTTGTTAATTTATTGTATTAGAGCAGTGAAAATATGAGAGACAATAATTTGTTCACAGTCTCAGAACTGAAAGCTTTTTGACTGGAAAGATATCTCTGGGACCACTGTAGCTGTAGGAGAATTGTTTTAAGTTGAAACCTTAAATTTGCTGAAATTTGATAAGTAAGTACAAAGCAACTTCAAATCTCAGCCATAAAATCACTGTGAAGTTACTTTTTTTTTTTTCCTGTTTTAAACTTTGCCTTGGTGAACAAGCAACATTGTTTCAGAGCATCTGTAATTATATGGAAGTGCATTAATTCTGAATTATACAAGCACTGCATAGAAATACTTCCACGAAACTAGGCTGAAATATTCAGCATTTTTGAGAAGAAAACCTTTTGGAAATCTTTGGTAAGGGAAAATGCTACTTGTATTTAAATGCAGTTTGAATTTTTGGTGCAGTTTGAATTCATAAATCAGTATCATATGCCACCAGTTTTCATGTCTTGGTGGGGTGAGTAGATGGGTAAGCTGGGCTTCGGGCTGGCCGTGGGGGGGAGAAGGGCAGATGGAGCTGCACCAAGAGCAAGGCTGTGTTCCTATGGAATGCAGACAGGGTCTAACTGCCTCTCCTAGGAGGAAGGGATATTGTAATATTATCAGCAATGTTGTATTGAAAATTGAAAACAAGTAACTGAAAGCAGATTGTAAAGAAACAGATGATTTAAATGATTTGGAGAACATTTCTAATGTTAGTAATCAGCAAACCACAGAGAAATTTGCTTGTGATCAGAGTTCTGATTTTTCACCAAAATGGAAAGTCTAGTCAAGGGTAATCCATCTTTTATTCACTTAATGTGTTCTTTCTTAGCTATACTGCCTACCAGTTTATTTAAAGAAAAATATTTTATATGCATATGTACTATTAAATAAATGTCAGAAACTTAATGGCTTTATAGCTTTCTGGAAGTTTCCTTCTTCTGCAGTAGCATGTCGTAAAATTTAGAAAACTTTTATAGACACAAATTATTTGAAAAATAAGCATTCAGTTAATGTTGGCTAACTGAAAAACAAAATACATCCTGTTTTCATAGCATTGCAGCAGCTCTGCTTTCTTCGAACTTCTTTTTTTTTGACAAAAGTCCCTTGTTGATTTGTTGTGTGTTTCTTCTAAACTTTTTGAAGTTTAAGCATATTTTCAAAGTATCTGAAGTAACGTTTTACTGCCATATCAAAAGGAAGTAGTAACACTTTCATTCTGTGTTATGTGATATAGTTGAGTTTTTATTTTAATCCCTGATCTAATTCAGGTTAGAACATTACATTATGTAAAAAGTACAAACAGTATTCTGTATCAAGGTTGTTACCTTGATAGAAAAGAGAAAAATTAAACAGGGAACTGTCTTTTTATAACAAACTCATTTGGAATCATGAAGTTACTTTAAACCAGGATGTATATCTTAAGGAATCTTCTTTTCTGTCAGATTCTCCTCCTTGAACTAGCAGGGGCATGAAGTCTGCTGGAACAGTTCTGGCCTCTGGCTTGCTCCTGTCAGCTCTGTCCTGTGGGCAAAGGGTGGGCAGGCTGTAACTTGAGTGAAACTGCGTAAAGGGATGGTAGGATTGGCTTGCTGGTCTGGGGGGCATCTACAGCAGTAGTGTTAGAGGCACTGATGTGAATGTTTGAATATTGCATGTGCCTTTTGCATATACTTGGAAATTTGGGGAGTTCTGTCATCTTTCATGTATTCTGAAAAAGTTTAAGTATTGTGGCTCAGCACCTTCTAAGAGTCTGCTAGTTTTAGGAACCCTAAAATAATTCTGTCTTTTTTTTATGATAATGATAGCCTCTTCAGGATAGATGTGGTCCAAGACAAATGCTACGTGATAGCTTTTGGGGAAAAATTGCAAGAAATCTTCCTACAATAATTGGATTAATTTTTTTTTTTATAGATTTAAGGTATCTAATGGATGACAACTTGCTTCAGAGACTTCAAAAATTGCCAGAAGCATGATAGCCAGTATGATCCTTTTCTTTTGAAGAGTTTCTTTGAGCGTTTTGAGATGGAGAGAATCTTCATTCTGTCTTAAGAATGATTTTTAGGTTAGTTTTATCAGGAAAATAAGACTAGGGTCAAACCAAACCTTGAACAAATGATGTTTTGTTCTGGAATTAGCAGTCAGCATTGTCTATTTCAGTGTTTTCTGAAAGTGTCTCATTGCCTGTGAGTTTGACAGTTTGTATCACAGCCTATTGAAGAAGTTATGGTAGCAATGATGTTTAAAAAGGCAGGGGTCAAATGAAGCATAATAACATTAATATTTATTTTTCTTTCTGGAATGTTTGAATTTAAAATACTTTTTTTATCAGAGAGGAAATGTTTCCTCATGCTAAAAGGCAATTTGAGGTGGCCTGCTTGGTACGAGCTTTCTTTGCTGTGTGATATAAATGTCCGTACTGATATTCATGTGTAGAGAATGTTGAGAATTTGGGTGTACCTTTGTATAAGCACATCTGTTGGATTTCAAGATTTGAAGAAACCCTGCAAGGGTGTGCACAAAACTGCCAGCTTTCAGTGCCTAGGAAACAAAGGGAATACTGCTGAGAAAGGCAGTCTGCCCTCTGTTTGGTGTTGGCCATGTTTTTGCCTGTGCGCTGCCCTGTGCCTGGATGTGAGCACGAAATTAGCTGTGGTTGTGTGCCAGACCTTATGGAAGGCCTGATTTTGTTTACTACTGACCAGCTACTGCATTTTAGCTGTAATCCTTGTGTTTGCCCATCTAGTCATCATGAAACTGTGCAGAAGGGTAATACACCTGCATATGCACTGTGTTTGGAAAGCTTAGAAAACATGGCAGGTGACACAGAATAATTCCTGACATTGAAAAATTCTGTTAAGTGATAAAAATATATCAGAACAGATAAGAATATATGGAAGCTGTTAAATAATGGGGGAAAATATAAGGGTATATTTTCATACTAAAGTGTTGCTCTCCACAGAGACTGCTTGCTAGAGCTGATTGTGCACTCGGTTTTACCTCGTAAGCATTTTTAGGTAGTTCTTTTAATACAGACAGATATAAAATATGATGTAAGAAGTAGAAGGTGGGTTTAAAAATAGCATGTAAAGGTAAAATACTGTCACTGTTTTAAAGTGGTAATTTAATAGCAAAGCAGTAAACAACTATCTAGCAAAGTCTGCTGCTGTACTGGCATTGCAAACCAGTGTGTTCAGAAGAGCACAGAGGCTGTCTGGCAGCCGTCCCCAAACTCCAGCCCAGGGTGCCTCTCATTGTCACAGCCTAAGGTAGCCTTTGCTGCTTGTCCCTAGCTGCAGTTCGGGTGCAGTGATGATGCCAAAATACTTCCTATGGCCATGAAAATAGTGAGACTGTATTATTTCTTCAACTCTGCATGAATGAGGATAATGTAGAGGTTGGGCATGTTTATGGATGGTGAGCTGTCCTTTGGGACACAGCAGTTTATGTGAATGGTCCTTGCCCTACATGAGCCACATGGTGCAAGGGTAGTCCCTAAATGGCTTACCTAATCATGCAGAACCTGCACTGACATTTTTAATTCATGAATTAAAGGTAGTTTAACTTCACATTCCCAAGTTGAAGTTCTCAGTGTTTTAAACCAAAAGGTTCGTAACAAACTCTTCCTCATGCTACAGTATTTTATATAATCTTTGTCTTTTTCTAGCATTAAGAAAAGTGTTTCTGTAATGTTAATTAGCTAGTAACTGCTGTTTTCAGTGTGCTTTAATTGCTGTATGTTGCTTGATTATATGTTATGAAATAAACTTAAGGTTATTCTAGATTGTTAAACGGTGAGCTAATATATAACTACTGTGCTTAAGATGAGATTTTTCAGATATGATGGTGGGAATATTGGGAAGAGGAAAAGCTGGAAGTGCAGCTCTCATTCTTAGAGACATATGAAGACAACTTTAAGAATTGCCTCCTAGATTTTGAAATTAATATTTATGAGAAATATCTGGTAAAATACCATGAAAATACTTTAAAACATGTGCATAATCATAGAATAGATTGTAAAGATGTAACTCTAGGATGATTTGCATATGTGTTACTAATAGGTATCCTTTGCTGCCAGTCTAATTGTACAATGAAGATACTTCTAATTTACTATTACTAAAGATTTTTTTTTAAATGCTCCTGTTTAAATTTCATTTAGCAATAGTTACACTACAGAATTACATGTATGTAGTTTTGTTGCAGTGCCAGTTGTACTTTTTAATTAGCAAGATATTTAATTAACTTGGTGGTCATGGACAGTTTTATTTTCAATTTCAGCCGGGCCAAATGCTGAATGAAAGGTTGTACATGGTGGATATATTATGTTTGGTAAACAGACGAAAAGAAGTAAGCTAAGCATTATAGATGGCTTAAAACATCTGATAACAAAGATATTTGATTGCCTTCCACATTGAAATAAAAAAAGTTGAAAATTTTCTTGAGCAAAAATTATGAGTATTGTAAAATGTATCCTGTAACTGCTCTGTCTCTTTAAAAAGATATTTGCAGTAGTAACCGATCTAGCATTGAAAACCACTAAGAATTTTAATATTGTTCATATGTAATTGCTGTAATCTCTAGTCTTTGCAGGAGATGGTACTTAACATACTCAAGGTTTTTTCCCATGATGTTTCTTTCTCAGATTGCTAGGAAAAGATCTGTGTTTATTTCAGTCGTTTGTACATAGAAATAAACAGTTTACATTTTTAGTTGATGCATAACATTTTTATTTGCTTTACTCTATCTTAAATTCTAGCTTGATCCTTAGTTAAATTTTGTGGTTATGTTCAGATTCTTCCCCTCAGATCTTGAAGTAGTACATGTAAGCCGCTGTGTGGCTCTGATCTTGGGCTACTTTGCAAAGAGTGAAAAATACATGAACATAAATCCTCTATTGTGCCAATTTATTCCCCCAAATATTTTCATCATAATTTCTTTTACAGTAATTTTTCAAAATTACTTCACCCATATTTTAGCTCTCAGTAAGCTACCACTCAGTAAATCATGTATTCAAGATCTTTTAGTTTTATGGGTTATTTTTAAAAGTTCCTAATTTTTAAAGAATTTTTCTTTGAAGTAGTGTAAGAGTATGGCTCAGGAGTGCCGATACCTAGGAGAATAAGGTCAGTGAAGGGGAGGGGGTTGTTCTTTTCTCTGTAGGCTAATAAAATGTGGCATTTTAAGTGCTGTGGAGAGGGTCTCAATTGTGGCCACTCTCTCAGTTAAGCAACTACTTAGGGACTCTGAATATGCATTTTTTTCATTCAAAGAAGTGAAACAATTAAGTGTTCCTTCCTCTACAAATGTTACAAAATATAACATACATGTTAATTTCCCTTATTTCACTATTCTTCGTGGATACTGGGGCCTGAGTGCAGGTGGGGGCCTTCTCTTGTTCCTTTTAAGTTTTGTGCATTTTACTGCAGTTGTTAAATACCAGCATCTCACTGCCAAGTCACTAAATGGTGATTCTTTGAATTTTTTTTTTAAAGTAAGCTTACTGCTCATTCTGTAAAAATCTATTAGTGGCATTTTGACATATGAAAAGTTTGAAGTCTTCTGGATTCTTTAGTCACCAGATAATGATATTAATAACATAGTAGTGTATAGCAGTGCATAGGTGAGATTTTAAAACATTTGAATTCAGCTTGTGTTTAATGTTGATAAATATAAGTGAATCAGCCAGGGGTTTTAGGTGAAAATATTTTTAAATTTAAAGCTCTTGTACCCCAGTCGGATTATTTCAGTTGAGTGAAACATTCAGGAGAAGGGAAACGTTTCTTTAATGCCAAACAGAGAGAATTGAGCTAGGAATTGGGAACAGAAAAAGGAAAAAATCCCCAACTTTAAACATCCCTCTGATTATGATTATCATGAAACTGAGCTTTGCTTCAAGATTTTAGCCAATGCTGTGTTTTCATAATTTAATGGGTATTTATTTTCTGAGTAGTAAGTGATTTGTATTTCTTAGAAGATGCCTATAACGAACTGGGTCTATCAATAAGTAACTCATTTGCAGCATTATTGTACTCAATCATGAGAAGTTTAATTGCAGTTTGCTTCTATCATTTTCCTTGACAGCTGTTGAAAAAAAAATAATGTGGTAGATTTGGATTTATACTGACTTCCAAGGAGGAGATATTTGTTCAAAAGCAGTCAGGGAGTGCAAAGATCCATGCCAATATTCAGAATTCGTATTTCCCTTGAATGGAAGGTTGTGATAAAATGGTACATGGTGTGTTTTCATTGCCTGTTGAAAGACTTTCATGCAGTTAAAATAAGCATTTTGATGGTGGTTGAATTAAGAGTTTTTGTCAGTCTCTTCTCATCATGGATGATTAGACTAAAACGTCTGCTTGTCTTGACTTGAGATCACCACAGCTTCAGATAACATGCTTTGTGATTGAAGGTCGAAATATTTTGAATTCTAATAGGCTGCCAGATGAATTGCTTGAAATAGACTGTAAAATTTCAAGGCTTCCTTTTCCATCTGCTGTGAAAAGAACCATTGGGAATGGTTGAGCTTGATGATCATAGAATTACGGGATGGTGATTCTAAAACCCTCAAAGGGAAGTTGCTATGGAGATCTAGTTCCAAACTGTGAAATGATTCACCTCTGAAAGGCTTCAGGGTCTGAGAAGCTGAACACATCATTGTTCAGGTGGTCATTGGTTAGGAAATTGCTGGTGCCTGTGTAATCAGCACTCCTGTGGTAGTTAACGATCTAAAAAGGTTTGTTCTGAATGATGTGNNNNTTGTTCTGAATGATGTGGGACAACAGCAATGTGCATAAGATGGCTTCTCTCAATCATAGTTTGCTCAGCCTGGTGCTTGTAAAAATATAGTGAGCTAAATGGCAGGGAGACAAACTGCTTCATTGAGGAAGTCTTTTAAAAACAAAATTCTTTTCTGTGATGGATTTGACATCTAAAGTAAAAGAAGAACAACTGTTTCAGCTTAAAAGGCTGTGGTTAGATGTTGCAAAAATATAATATATTTATTTTGCAAGGAGCAGAACAGCGGGGCTGCGTATTTGTATTTGCTCGCAGGCTAAAGGAGTAATACCGTTGGAAATAAAGATTTCTACTCAGTCACACCTTCGAAACATAATGAAGTAGCCTTGATATATTCGTATTACTCCTCTTCCATCCCTCCTCCCCAATATTAGAGCCTACAAGGCACTCTGCTCTGGCAGTCATGGAAAATACACCCTGTATATCCAGGATTCAGGTTAATCAAAGCCTATGTTTTCTTTCTCAGTTTCTAATTTATTTGTGTGTTTTGAGGATAGGAAAAGGGAATAACAGGCCAGTTTTTTGCATACGTGCATAAAACAATGCATTTTGTCAACTGCTGCTAAAATTTGCCAGCAGATTCTTAGATTGCTTGAAAACTCCAACATACACACAAGTATTTAATGTACTTTTTCAAGGAAGCCAGAAGTCATTTGCACAGTACACAAGTAGTTAGTGACTGTACCTGCCTACCTAATTCAACATAAAACATTTTCTTGACGATGTGATGTTCAAGAAGTCTGAGTTTCTATTCCTTGCATACTCAATATCACCCTTTCACAATTTCTTAACACAGACTCTTAATGGTTTCTTTCTAGTAAAGAAGATGCCAGTGGCTACTAGGTGGTGCCAGATAGTTACAGAACACGATTGATATGTTCCACAGTGTAGTTGCCATTTAAGTAAAACGTTGCTAGGAAAAAAAGTGAATGTCTGAGGGCTAGGGATTACTTTACTAAAATAATGTACAAAATGAGTTCTTTGCTTCCCATGTGATGGGCCAGCCAATCTATAGCAAGCAATTTATTAATTTTTGTTGGGATGGTTTTTTTTGATAATTGTAAAGGAAGAGACTTAACATCCAAAAAAAAAAAATTAGTATCAAGTTTTGTGTGGTCAGCTGTTACATGAAGATTTGAACACTGAACAGGAAATGTTGCAAACCCTCTTTATCAAGTTTAGCATCTCAGATAAGATGCAAATTATATATTACCTTGTGGTTTTAGTATTTCAGATTCTGTTCTAAAAAGATCATTTGATATTTCTTGTAATTGCAAGCCTGTACTGTGATGTGAGATCCTAAGAACTGTGACATCTCTTAATTTATAGAGAAGTAAACATGTGAAAACTAGTGTGTGAAAAATAATAAGCTCTTAACCTAATGATGCAGCTAAAGCTAATGATATATTTAAAAATGATTGTTATTAATTTTTATTACTAGAAACCCATAGGCAGCACTCTTCTAAAATTAGAATTGATTTGCAAAGGATAAATCTGGATTAATAGTATTGCTTCTTTGGCATTAAATTTGTTTTACACTGTGAATGTGGGTCAGAATGTCCAGAGGGAAGGCTTTATGATGAGGCACACTTTTGTAAGGTAAATTTACTGAGAGACATATTGCTTTCGTTTTTAAAGCTATTTTATTCACTTAGCAACACTGCACTTCACTACAAACTTATATAGGGCATATGCATACTTAATGGCAAACAAAATAAAACAATATTTGCTGATCTAAATCTTTACCAACTCTCATTTTTGTTATACATCAGCTGGTCTTCCATTAAGTATGTTTACTCCTCCACACCTCTCTTGCGCAACAAAATAGATCCTCAAAGGAGCAGCATTGAGATAATGGAAAATAAGGTTCTTTGTTAACATGTGTTGGACTGTGTTTACGACTCCTTGTAAGTACTCTTCTTCCAAATACTTTCTTGTTCTTCTGGTAAACAGTGACTGCTCTGTAAACATAGCTTTCTTTTCCCTAGCCAGTCAAATTCTATAATCCATTTTTATAGCATTTTTGTAAGGTGCTGCAAGGAGTTTTGACAGTTTTGTAGGGCTGTTTTTCTGTCACAACAAAAATGTCATTTTAGCGTTTGGAATATTTGGAATCTTCTTGGATAACAAATTTCTTGTGCTGAAAACTTCTTACTGAGGTTTTTTTTCTTTTTTTTCTTGGTGTATATATATATATCTTAAGGTATTGCTTTAAATGCTTTTGAAGAGAAGTTGCTGTATTGAAACAATTTTATACTCTTTGTTGTGGGTTTCAGGAGGGTTGTAGTTTTGCATTTTGTGCTGAACCGAACTGCTCATTCTCTGTTCATTATTTTGCAAAGACCAATAACCTTTCAGGTTGTGAAGAACGTGGAGCAGGGAGCTGAGCTATCTCTGCACAGGAGTCAGAGTGGGCTCAGCAGAGTTTAGTGGCTTGGACTTTGTTGTAGCATTAGGAATTCAGAGTGTTTCAGTAGGAGTACAGTCATGGAAACCGCTAGGTAGTGGTATTCCAGACCCAGTTAAAACTTCAGAGCTCAAGCAGGTTTTTTATATTACTGCACCTTTGACATAATCGATCTGTGACTCAGATAAATAGTCCATGAATAATTAAGATGTTTCCTATGTGTCTGGTCATTCAAGGCTAGGTA